>JAZHPH010000414.1:12818-79744 GCA_037356405.1 Nasonia oneida | reverse complement strand
TCTCAACGAACAACTCATTTGACCGAGTGAACTACTTTAAGAGTCTGGTCGAGATATCGCACTTCAACCTTAATTGGGTAGACCATGCCAGTTAGGGAAAGAGTGTGGGAGAGTAGCTATGTAATGGGCATGAGCCCATTAAGGTTAGGGAAATCTTCCGCTTCGTACGATCCGCAGTCTACACGAACAAAATGCCTGAATTTCTTTTCTTGGAGCTGTCTTTCTCTGACGTCAAAATCTTGTGTGGCACGGTATGTAGCCCCCCCTAAGGCCGGTTATTGATCTGACGCTGATGAGGCAATTTTAAATTGTAGGAGAACGTATGAATTCATTGTCCTGATGGGTGACTTCAACATAGAATGGCATTGCAATTCGTCGGCGCGTCAGATACTCAAGGACTCTCTCATTACCTGCAACTTTCTGCCGCTGCCCTTTACTCCCACGCATCATACGAATGACCAAACGCATTCATTCCACCATTGATTATATATGCATCTCAAACAGATTACTTGTTGCTTCGTTTAGTCAGATGTTTATTCCCAGTATCTTGAAGAACGATGTTTTACTCGCATTCTTAATGTTTACTGCTCCTCGGGAGAAGCCTCATCGGATTACTTGTAGAAATTACAAGGCATTTAAAGTAAATAATCTTATTCGCGATCGTGCTGCGGTTGATTTGAGCACCTTGTACCAGGCTAAGAACGTTAATACCAAGGTAGAATTTTTCACGCAGACCATCACGAGTGCTTATGACAGGCATGCTCCGTACCAAACCTTTCTCAAAGAAAACAGGGTACCCCGTGGATAACTTCAGTTATACATAACCTTCTCAAAGAAAGAAACCAGGCCTGGAGCGCAGTAAAAGATGGAGGCGGGATATTTTATCATTTAATTCAAGAGTGGCAAAGCAAGTGCCAGCAACGTATCTCCCACATTCAACTCATTCGCGCTTAAGGGGACACAACACCTTTAAATCTTGAAAAATAGAATTATGAGTAAAAATGAAAAAATTACAGTAAATCATTTGAAAATATTTTGAGTGATATTTAGTATAAATATACCTTTAACTTCACCGTGCTAAAACCTTAATGATCCCTGCTGGCCCATTGTGGCACTCGGTGCAATGTTTTGTGAATTTTGTCACTGTCCGTAGGATTCCAAGTTCTTTTGGGCTCCAATTCAAGGAGAATACTTTGTACACCTGTAGTTTTCGTGTGAATGCAGGGATTTTAGTTTGAATGCTTAGAAATGGTTAGGCGATGAAAATACTAAATTTTTATTTTTTCCGCTAGTATCCTCCTTGAATTTAAGCCTAAAAGAACCATTCGTTCACTTGGAATCCTACGGCCAGTAAAAAAATTCACAAAACATAGCACCGAGTACCACAATGGACCAGCAGGGATAATTAAGGTTTTAGCACGGTAAAGTTAAAGGTATTTATACTAAATATCACTAAAAAATTTCAAATTATTTACTTTAATTTTATCATTTTTACTCATAATACTTTTTTTCGGGATTTAAAGGTGTTTTTTCGCCTTAAATTTAAATCAAGAGAAGTTAGCCTCCATTTTCTCCAAATCAAGCGCCAGCAGCGCAAAATTGCTTTCTCCGGCCTTGTACAGGGTAAACTTACGAACGAAATAACGATCTTCGAGATGCTACCGCACCAAACATAAAAGTTGCGCTGGCTGGCCAGGGACAGCGGAAACCAGCTTAAATTTCAAGCACTTCTGGGTCAGAAATGCCACGGTTTATGTCCGTACAACCGGCTTTTTAGAGATGGTTTCTTTGTACACATCTCACTGGTGCCGAATATCCACATCCTTCTCAATTAAGAGAAACGAGATAAAAAGTATTTTTCTTAAAACGTGCATGAAAAAGACCCGTTTCCATGCATCTAAAGTGAATGGCAAGCTGTTCATTTCGAGCGTGCGAGAGAGAATCATTTCCTCCCACCGCAGCTGGGTCCCTCCCGTTACTCAAAAACACTCAAAATGAATCAAATTTTTGAAAAATTTAAAAAATTTTGAAAAGTTTTGAAAGAGAGTGGCTTACGACTCATAATGCGCAACTTACCTTTCACTTTATATGCATGAAAACAGGTCTTTACAGGCACTTGTCAAAAAAAGTACAGTGTATAACAAGGGGTGGAGGGCAATTTCTACATCGAGTGAGACTCAAGCAAATATCACCCTCGTTAGAAATTGCCCGTTTCCCCTCTTAGTAGCACAATATACTAATGTCTTCCTGCAGCAGGATCCACTATATCTATCTTTACTTTAATGGGATTCATTTTTCTTAACAAAGTGTGATGTGTATACGTTTTTGTATATGATAACTTCTAATTATATGTTATGTAGACGTTCATGCAGCAACCTTGCGACAGGCCAAGATTACTTTACAAATTTGCATGTAATAATGGTCTTATGTCCCTTTGCAGCTCAAATGTTCAAAAACAACACTCACTAAATAGTCTCCCCTTGTTAGTACCATAGACTTAACAGTACTTTTTTTTAATAAGCTTTTAATTCGATTTAAATTAACATTATAAGTAAAAAACGGCTAAACCGTCCTTTGCAATGTTTTTGGCTAATCTAAATTGCATTATCATCGTATTGATATCTAAATGAGTGTAAATAAAAATTTTTAATTTAAGTTTAAAAAAGAAGTCAAAGCAGCACTTTAATATTGTTTTTTATGGTTAGAACTGTAACCTTGCAATTAATCATTGACATTAGGTCTGTTTCCGTACATACATCCGTACGTGCATACATGATAATTTTAATAATATTTAATTAAATATAAAATAAATAAGTAAAAAATAAAGTGTACGCTAGTTTACTGCTGCAGTACCGATAGCACTATCTCAAAGAGTTCATGAGTAAGGATTGGACAATTTTACATGGTTTAGGCAATATATTTTTTAGGAATTAGTTCAAAACCTTTGCACCTAGTCGATCGACCGCAAAACGTTTTAAGCTTTTGGAAATTTCCGAGTGATAAGTAAGCTTATGTAAAAAAAACTTTTAGGCTATACCAAGATTGACATACCAGGAAAGAAAGTGTCTAGTAACGTTACTTCCTCTTCGAAGGCATGATGTGGAGACATTTGCAGTTCCGGACGTTTGTAGTTCTTTCGTGAGTAAAATAGATCCTGAAAAATATAAAAGTGCAATCGTTTAAGAAATATCGCATTGTCTATGCATAATTGTTATTTATGTAAAGCAATAGATATATGTATATAAAAAATACTACAAACAAAAAATATTACGGTATACAGTCACTCAAACACGCACACTCATACACAGACACAGACACACACAAACACACACCGCGGGGATGCCAATACCGTTGGCGCGTTGAGGTCTCCTCATTCGGCCAAAGAGTAGAGTGATGTAAGGGGGTGTAATGGGATGGCCTGAAAAGGCTGAGTAGAGGGAGGCGTGTGCGCAAGTTCGTTGCGCCACGCAACCGCTGGCACGGCGGAGCTCGCTTTTTGGAGAGCGGAATGGAGAAGGGCCTTATCTCAGACAGGCAGAGTAAATGACGAGACGGCAGGCGGGCAGTGACACCTGCTGAGGCTCCTTATTTGTAGCTTTTTCCTTGCCCAGAGAGCGTATACTGTTCGGACCTCTCTAGGTCGACACTTGGATCGAGTCTGGACGAGGGAGGGCCCCCAACCCAGTAAAGACTACACCATCCAGCTTGCAAGAGGGGAAAGAGGGGGAGACTCCGAGGAGTCTTTGTGTTTGAGTTTGTTACGGGGCCAATCTCAAATAGGGATCGGTCCACTCAAAAATAACTAAGAGGCGCGGACCAGGGGCACCCGGGAGAGAGGGGTGCAAGCCACCGTTTTTCCTGGTGGAAGTAGCAGCGGGGTCTCGAGGATCAGATAAGAGATTATCCTCGGCTTCCGACGCTGTCCCAGTGGCCTGGGAGCAGTCGGTCTCTGCTTCGTCGGAGACGGCTTCCCTGTCGCCTGCTTCCTTTTCCTCGGAGAGATGTAGGCGGTCTTGCGTGGCCCTGGCTGAGCAGCTTGCTTTGCCGCTATCTTGCGGCTGATAATCTGCAGCATTGTTGGCGGAGTTGCTGCTACTGGAGTCGGGGTTGTCCGGAAGCGCGGAAGAAGCGCTCTGAGGTCCGGATGAGCCGAGGGCCGCGCTAGTATCTCCTCCAGTTCCAGGTGTTCGGGCCACTTGGCGTTCAGCACGTCGGATGACGACTCCGGGTTGTCTGGCCTCGGCTGAGGCGCTGGAGCGGCGAGGAGCGGCAGATCCGTCTGTGCGCTGCTGTCCTGGCGCACTGGTGCTGGTCTGGGTGGCGCCGTCAGCTATTGGTGGACTCCGACGCTGACGGCGCTCTAGAGCGAGCGCTGGGTTGGCCTTGGCGAGCAGTAAGTGCACGAGATCACACTCAGCCCGCAGCTCCCGGAGAGCTTGAGGGTCTGTCTTCGACATGTGCCGAATTAGCACTGAGAAGTATTGATTGACTCAGACGCGATCTGATGCGGGGAACGGGGTGCCTCGGCCTGGATCTGGAGCGTTTATATGTTAAACTGGAAGAGGCCAGGAAATATTAGATGCCTCCGAGCAAGAAATGTAGGATGCTAATAGGAGTTTAAAGAGGACAATATGCGAAAACAAAAGACGGTGTCTTAAGGAATTACATGACGGGATTGAATGACCCTTGGGGTTGACCATATAAAATAGTAATGAAGAAGATTAAAGGAAGCACCATGCCTCCTTCAAAATGCCCGGAACTATTACATCGAGTAGTGACCACACTGTTACCCAGGCACCTGGAAGAACCAAGTGTCATTAAAAGAGGCATGAAAGAAGAGGCTATTCTGCCGATTACGATTAAGGAAGTATTAGCCGCCTGCAGAAGAGAAGGAAACAACAAGGCCCCAGGGATGAATGGCATTCCCAATATTGCATTGAAGCATGCTATTCACACCCACCCAGAAGTCTTCATAGACTTGTACAATTCATGTCTGGAAAAGTGAATATTCCCAGGGTTGCAAATAATTAATTACTTTTTTAATTTGATTAATTAAATAATTAATAATTCTAACTTTTAGTTATGTATTATGTGGCCTATAATTAATAATTAAATCTTTTAATTATCAATTATATGGCCTATAATTGATAATTAAATCTTTTAATTATCAATTATATATCCTATAATGAATAATTTAAATTTTAATTATCAATTATATAGCTTATAATTATAATTAATAATTAAAAGAAATGAAAAATCTCATTCGATCTAAAACAGCCGATTTAACGCCCTTGATAAAATATTATGTATCAAGTTAATACACAATATTTTATCAAGGGATTTAAATATATTATGTATCAAGTTGATACACGATATACTATTTGAAAAATTTTAAAATTCCATGTGAGTTATCATTTTGTGATCTAAGTTGTTTTAGAAAAATTGAATCAAAATCGAAAAGGCGGTGCCTATCAGGCCGTCCGGCAGTGCTGTCGAGTATTGCGCCGTCTGGCGGTGCCTGTGTGGGACACTGTTAATGTTTTCGGAAAACATTTTTATGAAAATTCTATTAGCAAATGCGAGGAGATTTGGAAATGTTTGAGAGCTCTCCGAAAAAATGCGAAGCAATAACTGACTTTTTGAAAGTATCATTAAAGCGACCAGTGGAAACAAGTTGGAACTCTCTTTATGATTGCGTCAAACAAATCTATGCAATAAAGACAGAATTAATGTCATATGAAGCTAACTATATTCTACAGATGAAAACACGATTTCGCTATGGAGCCTTTGTATATTTGGAAGAATACCCCACCGATTTGAAACATCATGTACGATAGGGTACTAAGACTGGAACTATCGAAAGGAGCAACACTGGTGGGCTTTGACGACGATATTTCAGTAGTGGTGGTAGCGAGGCACAAAAAAAGTAAAAGACATAGCTGAGAAGTCTATTCATAAAATGCACGAATGGCTAGGAGTCAGTCCTAAAACTAGTCAGCCACAAAACCGAAACTATCAAGTGGCGCTGTGGCGCCACAAAGGCGAGTTTGAGAAGCAGACGAAGCTTTGGCGCCCGCGACACTATTTACTTCTATATTGGTATCCGAGATTTTACATTTAAGAAAAACGATACTGCCCATAATTGTTTCTAAGTGATTTTTATATATTATCATATTCGTGTGCTAATCAGTAATTTTTAATAGAAATTGTTAAAAAAAACGCTGTAATTTATATAATATAAACAATCTTGTATACGATTAGCTCAAATCATTATCTTTTTCTCCAGTGTGAAAGGACGGTGAAGTTAGCCGCCTCAAGTGTAAAAGGACGGTGACGTTAGCTGCGCTTTTGTTTTTTTTAGGTGGCAAATAGTCTCGAAGCTGGGTACCTTCCCGAGTGCACAGAGAGGTCCAGTTGAGGGTCCAGTTCAGTATTATTATAAAGATCATGATAGAGTAGGTTAATTTTTGGTTATTCGCTCTATAGGATTCCGTTTATGTTACATTATGAGATATAAATGTTAGTGTCAAAATGGCTAAGTGGTCAAGTCATTCCTCTCTATTCAAAAGGTCTCGGGTTGAGCCCAGGTCTCAGCGATCTTATTTTTACAATTATTTATTTCAACTCTGATTGAACCCTGAAATCCAGCACTGAATTCAGTCTAAAATCAACGCTGAATCCACGTTGCGTTTTCAGACTAATTCAACTTTGATTCAACATGGATTCAGCATTGAATCAGTATGGAATCAACACTGATTTCAGACTGAAATCAATATTGAAATCAGCATTGATTCAACGTTGACCGTTTCAACGGGGAAAACAAAATATTATTTACAATCATCTGTTGGAAAACTGTCATTCATACTGTTTTCTCAATGTTAAAGTAAAACTTAATTACAACATTATTAATTTTGTTCACAGCAACTTATTAAGAAGCCTTGATAAAATTGGAGAAACTTGCAGAAGAAGAATGCGTGTTAACGCAGTCAGAGAATGGAACCGCTGCTGATCTGTAGAAAAGATACTGCAATTATGTAAAGCAGCAACAATTGCTATGGGAAAGCAATCAAGTCAAGGAACAGTTTGAATCTGATTCAGCGTCCATTGATCAGATTCATGAAAACAAAGAGAATAAGAGTGGTCGCTCTAACTCTGATAATTCACAGAAAAACGGCAATCAGTAGTTTCTGATGAATGAAAGAAAAAGCAGATCATCAGAATCTAATGTTTTATTTCAAGGTTATTCTTTCAATTATAATATTTTAAGTCTGTTATAATAATAAAAATATGAGAGAAGCTAAAATTAAAAAATGTATACAGATCCTCTGGCCTCCGTAGATTCATCAGAATCAACTGAATCTCCTGAAAGTTCTGCAGAACCAAGTTCATTGAAACCGACTAAATGTAATGCAAGTAGGCAATGGGAAGGAAAAAACTCTCCTAGAAGTTGTGACTCCGAACATCCAAATGAGAATCAGTCTCAATTTCAATCGGCTGTTATTGGATCCAAAGGTAAATATATTATTTAAAAAATATTTGCAAAAAGAAAAACAGTTTTATTTAACAATCTTCTTTCTTGTTTTAGGTCTTGAGAATAATTTTTCAGTTGTCCGAACAATGGATTTTCCAATCATCAATCTTAAGTCTGTTCAGTGTATTTCAAGTTAGTTATATGTACAAACACAAAATAGTTTAGTAACCATTCCTTTTATAATAAATTAATGAATTTATGAAATATGAAATTTTAGATTTTGAAGCTACGATTGTTTTACACCTATTAAGTATGATCGGAGAGAGTACGACTTTAAAGGAACAACTTACACGTATTGAAAACTATCAAAAATATTGAGAGGTTCTTAATAAACAAAAAAGTCACAAGTGATAAATGGAAAAAACCAAGATTTTCAGATGAAGTATAGTTTGTTTTTACCAATAAATACTTTAGAGTTCATTAACCACAAATAAGTATCTTCTAAATGACATGGTACACAAAATAATTTGTAAACTATTTTATTTATAATGATAATAATCTATTTTATATTCTAATGAAATTTTGCTTTTCATGTTTTTCAGCATGATTACTTGATGTCACTGGTTGATTTCAAAGACTGCAGTTTATTGAGGAGTTTTGTATAAATGCTAGAGGCAATTATGAAAAAAGACGTTGCACAAAATCTATTATAGATTCAACTAAAAAAATTTTTAAGGATACACAGCTGTTCAAACTCATGTATTGTACGTATTACTCTTTAAATTTCTTTTGATATATCTCAATATTTATAATTAATATAAACAAATACGATGTATATATTTTCAGCTATAATAAAGCAAATGAGGCATGAAAAACATCTGATAAGGATATCATTACCGCATTGAGTCAAGTGTTATGCAATGTTTTAAACTGGGATAAAGATCAAGATCCGAAAGGGTGAAGTCATGAAAATACCATGTGCAACATATATACCAAGAGATAGATATCAAGAGATTATTAGTATAATGTAAAAAAAGTTGATAGATCTAAGTAACGTTCTGTAAATAATTTAACTAATGAAAAAGTGTTAGTTATTTTTTATTTTCTATAATAAAAATACGTTATTGAAACAACAATGTATTTTGTTATTGTAGACCATTTATGCCCTAAATACATAAATAAATAAAGTTTCGCACAAGCCATCAATAATTTCATTGCGACATATATTTAAATATAGGTTATGATTTTCTCGTTCATACCACGAAAAAGGTAGAATAGAATCGTTTATTGTTTATTGTTTATACATTAGTATTTACAATATTTTACAATGAAAAACTATAAACTATTGCGTCGTAGTGTACAGCTTAGTAATATATATTTAAATCACTTTTTTTGTTTTTTCTTTATTATTTTCTCCTCTTCTCTCTATTTTTCTTCACTCAATCCTCCTTCCTCTCCTGTGACTCCTTTCTTCCCTATATTTCAGCTCTTTCCTCTCTATTTTTCCTTTTCCATATTATTCCGTTTAGATACCCTATCTGTGTTTTCTCTCCTCCGCAAACTTTTTTCCAATCCGCTCCTGGTATCTTTGTGTCGTCGCACCTCTCTATTACATGTTTTAGTGTCTCCTCTTCTTTTCCGCACATTCTGCACCTCCTGTCTTCTTCGCTTCTCCAGTATTTGTTGCTCCTCGTTTCACTCCCCAGTCTAAATCTTGCTATTATTCCTAATGATCCCCTTCTGTGTTCTCCTGTGTCCGTCATATGTTGTGGGGTATCTCCTATTTCTTTTAGCAGTTCTTTGGTCTCCCCCGCGAATTTTGAGTCCCTTATCTCCTCTCTCCACCTTTGCCATTGTGTGTCCTTGTTTATCCTCTCAATCTCCTCTTCTACTTCCTCTCCTGCTTCCACTCTTCTGATATATTCTGTCAGGGATAACCCGCATTTCTCCATCTCTTTCTTCCGCTGCTCCTTCTCTCTTCCGCTCCTCTCTTTTCTCTCCCCCTCTCTTCTTAGTATTCTCCAGCACTCTCCTAGTAGCGTGCCTTCGCTCGCTTTGCTCAGTTTCCTCTCATATCTTATGGCCCTTTTCCTTGCTCTCGTTTCCAGCTTGAATCTCTTCGTTTCCCAGTGTAGTATATGCGCTGGAGTTGTCCTCTCTAGCTTCAGTATCCACTTCATGTATCTCCTCTGCACCTTTTCCAACTCCTCCTGGCCTTTCCAACCCCAAATCTCTGCTCCGTACTCCATCACACTTTGCACTAGTGCCTCGAATAGCTTCATCCTGGTTTTCCAGTTCTCCTTACATATCTGTTCTCCTATCCCCCATACTGTGCCTAGTAAAGCTGTTGCCTTTTCTTTCATTTTCTTTATCTGTTCATCCTCTTTTCCGTTTTCTTTCATTGTGTATCCCAGGTACTCGAATTTCTTCACCACTTCTATTTCTTTTTCTTTCCACTCAAATCTCTCCTCTCTCCCCCTTCTCCCTCCGTTTCTGAATATCATCACCTTCGTTTTTTCCGCATTCAGCTCCAGCCCTTTCTTCTCTATAATTTTCTGGAATCTTCTCATCATCTGTCTTAGCCCTGTCGCGTTTGTTGCTAGTAGCACCACGTCATCTGCGTACGAAATCGACCATATCTTCTTTCTTCCTAGTATCACTCCTCCCTCCTGTACTTTACTCAGTTCCTCTTCCACGTCTGCCATTGCTACATTGAAGAGTAGTGGACTTAGTGGGCATCCTTGTCTCACTCCTTTCTGTGTCTCAAAGCTTCCTATCTTCCTTTCTCCTACCTTCACCTCACATTCTGTCCTATCATAAATCTCCATTACCCTTTCTCTGGTTTTTTCGTTCACTCCCAGCTTCCTCATCATTCTCCAGATCTCTCCCCTTTCTATCTTGTCGAATGCCGCTTTCATATCTGCGAAGCATGCGTACACTTTTCCTCCTTTTTTCTTCAGCTCCTGCTCCACCGCCATGCTCACCACGTATATCGCGTCCGTCGTGCCTCTCCCTCTCCTAAATCCCATCTGTGTGTCGCTTAGTCTTCCCTCTTTTTCTAGTTTTGCTTCCATTCTCCCTCTTAAAAGCTCCGCATAGATTTTATATCCTGTGTCCATTAGTGTGATTCCTCTATAGTTCCCGCAGTCTCCTTTCTCTCCTTTTTTGTATATCGGTTTCACTGTCCCTTTCTTCCATTCCTCTGGAAAGCCTTCCCCGCCCCATATCTTCCCCATAATCTCCGTTAACTCTTCCAGCATTAGATCTTCTCCGTGTTTCCATGCCTCGTTTTGAATTCCGTCGTCTCCAGGTGCCTTTCTCTCCTTCATTTTTCTTATGATCTTTCTCACCTCGTCCACTTCTATCTCTCCCTCTCCGCCCTCGTTCTCACTGCCCGTTTCTAGTATCGCTCCCCTTTCTTCGTCCTGCCGTCCTACTTTCTCCCCCAGTTGCCCTTTAAAGTGCTCTAACCATTTTTCATTTCTTATGCTCTTGTCTATTTCCTCCCTTCTTCTCTTCCTTCTCTTTTTGACCATGTCCCAGAATTTCTTGCCCGTTCTATCTTCCTTTGCCTCTTTTATCTCTGACTTTAGGCCCTCCTCTTTTTTTCTCCTGCATAGGTTTCTTAGCTCTCTTTTGACCTGCCTATATTTCTCCATGCTGTTCCTCCCTTTTCCTACCTCTTTTTTTGCCTTTCTCATTTCTGCTTTCTTTCTCCTGCACTCCTCATCCCACCACTTTCCCTCCTCTCTTCTTCCTGGTTTCCCTTTCTTGAATTGTAGCGCGTTCCCTACCTTCACTTTGATCTCCCCCCACGTCCTCGCGGCCCCCCCTCTAACTATCCATCTTCTATATTCTTCGATTGCCCTCTCTGACCATGAGACCTTCACTGTTTCCTCCCTCCGTTGCCTTTCCTTTCTCCTTCCCGATTCGAGGTCGACCTCTAGCGCCTCGTGGTCCGACTCCATTCTGTCTACTACCCTCATTTGCTTCACCCTATTCCTCCCTTCCTCATTCGTTATTCCATAGTCAATCACCGAGCACCCCATCCCTCCCACGTATGTGATTTCCCCTTCTTCGTCCCCTTCTATGTTGCCATTTAGTATGCTGAGCCCCATCTCTTTGATCCTATTTAACAGTTCTTCGCACTCTCTATTTTTTATCTTATCTTTCAACTCTCTTTTTTCCTCGTTGCCCTCCTCATCGAAACCGCCCCCTTCTATTCCTGTTCTAGCGTTTAGATCACCACACCACAAAATTTTGTCCCCCCCTGCCCTCTCTACTAATTCCTCCATCTCTTCATAGTTGTTTTTCCTCTCTTCTCTCATGTATGTCGTGCATATCCACCATTCCTCCCCCTTTATCCTCACCTTCGCCCCTATACATTCTCCTGACCTGCCTCTCATCCATTCTATCTTATCCCCGCTCCCCCCTGTCCTTACTGCCATTAGCAAACCCCCTTTAAGCCTACCTCTGCTACCCCCCTTCTTTGCTTCTCTTACCTCGATTTCGTATCCTTTTAGCCTCTTTTTTATCTTGTCTCCTTCTCCATCTTCCATCCATGTTTCCTGCAGGCAGATCACATCGAACACTTTTAGGTATCTCCAGCCCTCCTCTCCTAGTCCTTTTATCCCTGCCACGTTCCAGCTTACTACCTTTATGCTCTCATTGGTCTCCTCCCTTGTGTTGTCCTTCTGCTCTTCTGTCCTCTGCCCTTTTTCCTGTCTCTCTTCGAAAAAGCTGTCCCTTCCTCTCTGCCCAAACATATTCAGTATTTCCTACTGTGAGCCCGTTTCTCCTTATTTTTACTGTGTGACCCTCTCTCTTCCACTGTTTTGCTAACTCGTTCAGTTTCTCCCTCGTCCTTCTCTCCCTCCAGGTCGACCACGAAAAAGGTATTTTTTAATAGATAATAACTGTAGTTACTGAATTTCAATCATAATATTTTAATCATTTATAAAAGACAGCAACATTCTTCTTAATAAACGTTAATAACTTGATTCTTATTTTAACTTTAAAAATACGCCAGTTTCGCCTAGTTTCAGGGCAGTAAAAGAGCGTAAAATACACGTTTTTACAGGGCAAATTTTTCCACATTTCCCGATCAGTATGGTAATTTTTCGCTTGAAACTGGGCGGAAAATCGCGAACACTTCTATCAGGGCATTAGCAACTTTTATGAGTATTTTGGTAAACCCCAAGTATCGATCATGCATAAGTTGAATGTATCGTCAAGGAATCCAACGATACATTCACTCCGGTTCTGATATTTACTATAAATGTCATCCAAAAATAAAAGTAACAACAGTTGTGTAAACAATCTGTGAAAGTGTTTACCATCAAAGTGATTTTAAAAAAACTATGAAACGTATAATAGATAAGTAATGTGCTAGTAATCTGTCTTGAACACAAAGACTTGAAGTTAACCTCAAATAAAGATGAGGTGGCACTGAACTCTACAGTAAAATGCATAAGAGCTCGAATAAAACTTAAACAAATTGACAAAATTAAAGAAGATTACTTAACTGAAATAATAAATAATATCGATAACACAAATCTAGATGTATTAAGTGAAACTGAACAAGAGAAATTGATAATTGAAAACACACTATTAAAGCAGCTGGTAACTGAACTTAAGGATAAAAATAAGCTTTTAAGTGATATAGTGAATAAAACTAAATCTGAAGAAAACGAAATAAAACAAACTTACTCCCAAATATTAAATCCAATCAACTCAAAACCAAAACAGATTCTTAAAATAATTATAAAAAAGAAAAATGCAGAAGATAAAAACGACCTAAAATAGTGTGTAATACATCATCTAATAAAAAAGAAAACTGTGCAAACAAAAAAATAATATTCAAAAATGACAGTGAAGTTTGAATAGACTGCATGAATGAAATTAGTGTACTTGAAGCTGAGAAGATACTTAAAGAAAAATTAAACTCCATTTTTAAAATAGAAAAAATTAGAAATCAGAAAACCAAAAATGAAAATTGTAGGACTAGATTTTGAATATAATTTTGATATAATTTTGAATAAATGGATGAGAAAGCATTAGAAGCCGACATTAATGAAAGGAATTTCAAGAAAACATAATTTCAAGTGCTGCATAAGTTCGTTAACCCCAAAAGCAAGCAAACCAGTATCCTAATTGAAGTGTCAGCAGAAATTTACAAGCATATCAAAGAGAACAAAAGCAAAGTTTTCATCGGATACCAAAACCGTAAAGTGTATGATAATATCAATGTGAGACCTTGTTACAACTGTGGAAGACTTAGACATAGTGGTAATAAATGCAGAAATGACAATGTATGCCTAAAGTGCTCTGGACCACATTATTCTATAAACTGCAAACAAACCCAAGAGTGATGCTGTGTAAATTGCCTATATGATAATGAAAAATACAATAGTAATTATAATACTAATCATACGGCTAATGACAGTGAGAATTGTTAGGTCCTAATAAATAAAATAAAAAAGCATATAAACAACACTGATTATTATCCATTGAGTCTAACGATAACGAGATTCATCGGTAAAATAGGCATCGTTATTAACTAACCCGGAAAACCAACTACGACTCGCTGCAGATCGGTAACATCGCTACAAACGTCAACAAGCAACTAAGCATCAAATGACCCGCATAAAAATCGAAAGTATTGGCAATGTATGTGCTATATATTGGAAACTTATACTGGCAATATATGTGAGCACTATTGGCTTTTATGTATCCAATATTTTTTCCATATTTCGGCAAATGTGCATTGTACAATGTACATCCAATATATTGCCAGTATTTTAAAATTATTCATTATAAGTAATATTGGCAATATATGAGAGCAATATTAATATTGAAATGATTCATGTACTGCCCATGTTTTCCCCATGTTTTTGCGATATTTCGAGAAATGTGTACAAATTTTCTTTTTTGCATAATATTAATAGGAGAATAAATTAAAATATTCAGAGTGTTTATTCAAATTCTAATGTATTTACAGGTTGGATTATGTAACATTTTTCGTTATCAATATTGATATAAATACAAACGCTTTGCACATTTTTAACGTCAATCATAATAAGTGCATCATGCACTTTAGTACACTAATAGATATATTGTAATTTAATTCCTGGAATATTTAAAGATAAAGGATTTATTACCCTGCACGTCTTTATGACGGCAAAATTTTAACCTGCGCACTTACACAATTTCTGACAATCGCATTGACTTACGTGTAAATAAAATTGGATAATTCCGACGTGTACAGACATTTATTTTTATAAAGCTTTTTAAACAAAAACAGGTTTGTTTCGCCGAAATCAAATTGCTTTATAATAGGCTGGACTTCTTGATCTTCAAATTTTGAAGCGCTACCAACCAAATATACGTTTTTTTTCGATTTCAGTAAGTTTTAATTTAGCTTCCTCCTAGAGGAAGCTTTGTAATAGTAAAATTTTCAGTTTTGCTAAAACTTCGTAGGAACGCATTTGGAGGTGATTAGAGTTCGAATTATGCATTTTTAGAAAATGTCCGTGCGGATGTGTGTGTGTGTATGTGGGGGTACGAAGATTACGCCATTCCGGTCGAGCCACGAGGCATCCTTGCGAGCCAGCACGAAGGCGAATGTAAGTACCCGCTTGATCGCTATTCTCTCTCTCCGCTTTAGGCTCTGCTTCGTTTCTCTCTTGCCTAGCGTTGCGATTGTACCTTTCTTTACTCGGTTTTATATAAATCTAACTGGAATTACAACCTGCGCTTGGTTATTTCGCACCTGACTCTCTACCTTTTCCCGATGTTCGCCTCTCTCGATTATACATTTCATCCGCGATTAAGCTACGTAGTATCAACTCTCACGACGCCTCCGCGGGCTCACGTGCTCGAGGACGAGCACATACAGCATACTGCGCTACGGGCCAGGCTTCGCAAAGCCTACAAGAAGCCTGCAACGAGCTGCTTGCTGCATTCGTCACTGACTCTTTATACACGGGATAAAGAACCCCGTTATAGTACATATACTGTTACGATTCTGGAATCACGCGACCGATTGTAACAAAATTTGACATGCGTATATGTTTTCTGATTCTGAATTCGGTATGTTTTATATTATTCTGACTATTTCATGGCCATTTTTCGATTTTCGAAAGAATATTTTTGTTTTTTTTTTATGATATGATTCATACAATATATTCAACAATAGTGTATCTAAAAGAGCATAAAATTCTCTACTTTGCCCGCAAGATTCTCCAGATTGACCGTACCGTTCAATTTTTATGATAAAAAAAGTGATTTTTAAAAAAATTTCATATCTCCAAAACTCAATTGTCAGACTTTTTGGAAAAATTTATGACAATAAAAAACAATAATGTCTATTTGCTGTAAAAATTTTAAACCATTTTAATGACTAGTGTTCGAGCTAAAAATCGAAAACTACAAAATATGGATTTTCTATGTCGTACGATTACGAGAGTAAAAAGGCTTTATTTAAGTTTTAATTTCGGGAAAATATCGATCTTTTGATCACCTCGGCTAGGTTATTTTTGCAGCTTATGAAACTATTTAATTTAAAAGATATTATGATTTAAATTCTTTGTCTCTCACCCTGTATACCCTGTATAACTGAAAATTACTATTTTTGTTAATCGTTCTAACTCACTAACTAAAGTTCAGAATGCTTTGAGAAAATTCATGATTTTATGAGGTTATGAGGACCCTATAGTATTTAAAGCACTGAGCATGGATATGGTGCAATACTTAAGATAATCCCGGGAGACGATGTTGATACTGTCTACCCTGGACACCAGGTACCTAAAAAGCCATTATCGTCACTTTACTCGTATTCAGACCTAAAAACCCCCAATCAATGAGTCTCGACAAAATATGTCATTATGAAAACTCACACAGGGGCACTAGACAGAGTGCGAAGATTGGTTATGGGAGGATTCACGGGATCCATGTGAACGACCCCTACGGTCGCTATGGAAAGACTGTTGAAACTCCCTCCACTAGGAAAGGTAATTAGGGCAAATGCGTGCATGACGTTCTGCAGAATAGCGGAATCAACGAACTGTTCGGACTTCAAGGATGCGGCACTTCTGGAACAAGTAATGTCGCTAATGGAAGAAAGAGGTTGCGACAGAATGGCGGAAAGAATTTATTTCTACAAGCCGTCCTCGATCATGATCCCAGAAAGGGAAGAATGGAAGACGGGATCACACGCACTCCCCAAAAACAGTGTAGTGTGGTTTATCGACGGCTCAAAAAATGAGAACGGCGTAGGAGCAGGTGCCTGGGAAAAGAGGGACACACAAGAGATTGTGTGCTCGCTCGACCATCATGCTACGGTTTTCCAAGCAGAAATCAGGGCTATTACAGAAGCAGCCAAATGGCTGTTGGGAAGAAGCACAGGGCAAAGAACTGTAAGCTTCTGCTCGGATAGCAGGGCAGCTCTCATGGCGCTAGATAGTATCAGTATCATCTCAAAAGAGGTACTAAGGTGCAGACAGGCGCTAGAATCATTGGCGGAACACAACGCGGTGAGACTGGTGTGGGTATCAGGACACTCCGGCGTGGTGGGCAACGAAAAGGCAGACAGGCTAGCGGGTAGGGGTGCGGACGGCATTCGAGCAAGAAGGTGCGCAGTCGCTGTTCCTACCTGCGAGGTAAACAGAGCAATTAAAGACTGACTCAACTCGCAACTGAGTGACAAATGGACTAACGCCAAAGGGCTAAGACAGGCTAGGGCTCTGATGGGTAGCAGCCTACCTGAGGAGTGGCTGCGGACCATTAGAGCCTTAAGCAGGAATAGGCTGAAGCTGGCCGTTGGCTGGCTGACGGGACATTGGAGGGTAGGATACCACCTGTGGAAGTTGGGACTCCGGGAGCTGCAGGTGGTACGAGCACCAAACGGAGACCACTTCCCACCTGCTTTCTGAATGCCCAGTTTTTGCGGAGACAAGACAGAGGGTGTGGGGGGTTCTTATGTTGGGGTTAGAGCAGCTAAGGTCAAACAGCTTGGCATCCATTTGCCGAGTTGCTGAAGCTATAAACAAGGGTCTATAAAGTAATTTTTTATTATATAGGAGGCACAGTACAATGGGCTTCGCCTGAGTGTTCAACCGGCACGTCCCCGTGCAGGGGCCGCCGCAGCTCACCTCCGTCAAACAGACTAAGACGAAGACTGAACTAATAAACTATGTCAGTTATTGAGAAAAGATGTGAATGGATTTACGGCACACAACTACTTTAAGTATACTTTAATATAATAGTAGAAGTAGATATATATAAATTAATAATAAACAAATAAATCGTCTCCTATTTTCGATAAATGTGGGCAACGTGTAAATAGTGCGCTTTGAATTATAAATAATAATAAACAAATAAAATATGTCAATTGTTCAGAAAAGATGTAAATAGTTTCACGACACACAGGAAAATTTAAATAACCCAAAATTTTTAAGGCCCAAAAATTTTAAAGCCCAAAAATATTAAGGTTAAAAATTTTAAGACCGAAAAATTTTAAGGCCCAATATTTTCAAGTCCCACAATTGTATTCGCCTCATAGATGATATCCAGGTGTCAGGGTAACTCCTAGATGTTAAGTTATTGAGAAAAGATGTGAATGGCTTCACAGCACCCAGGTACATTAAGCACTTTAATATAATAGTAGAAGTAGATTAATGCGAAAGTTCTCCGTGCTATCACTAGTACACAACCCGTAAAAATTTGTGTCCAAGCGCCGAACGCCTATCAGGTCGACTCAGGATCAAACTAGCGTGAATCATCGCAATAACACGGATTCAATGTCACGCTACAGTAGACAATCACATCTCGGTCGTTCATACCAAGGTCATTTCTTCGGCACTTAAATAAACGCATTAAAAGGATATGAAATCGGTCTGAAATCCTTAAAGAAATTATCCAATATCCAACTTACATAAGTTTTTCTCTATTTTCATCAATATACGCTAATAAATGTAGCGAAATCACTTTTAAAAGTGTTAAGTGTTAGAGATCAGCATACTGACAACAATCATTTCTTATTACTCCAAGAAGAATTAATCTTACTACAGTTTCAACATGCTGTTACAATGCCGCTACCCTAAGCGGGTCTTGGGCGTTGTCGTCCAGATCGGACGGGTGGGTGCCTATCACCACTACACAGCGCGTCCTTAAGTTGCGGATAGAGGAACAGCCCCTGAGAAAGAGGTTAGCTGCGAATAAATTGAATAAGCAGCCGCGGACAGCCGATAGGAACAGGCGTGGGTGTGATGAGCCCACACTGTCGAACGCATTCATCTAGAAACACTACGCAAGCACCACAACAAAAAAACACTTCACATTATCTCTTATCTCTCAATCTATCTCTTTCATCACACATTACAAAAATGGGCAAAAATCCTGCTGCCGAGGAGGATGCGGGAGCGATGACAACTGCCCCGAAAGGGGATGTGTAGAATGATTCGTCACCTGGTCTTACGCGGTAACGATGCCAGCGAAGGCGCGCTGCCTTGCAGGGGGGCGTTAGGATGCGAGAATGAAACCGTAGTGTGTCTGACGACGAATTGACACTGTCCTCGTCAAAGTCGGAAAGCTCTCATACTTAGTTCTAGAGAGGTATGGGGGTTATCACCTCTAGAACAGTGGACTCACCTGCGATCGGAACAGGATCCGAAGCGCGCGGGTTTAACATACTATCATGGCTCAAAAAAATCAAATCCGAACCAAAAGGGACTTAAGGGTCGGAACTTGGAATGTTCGCAGTCTATACAGAGCAGGCGCGTTTAAAGAACTCGTAAAGGAAGCTGATAGGTACAATCTAGATTTGGTAGCAATACAGGAATCGCGGTGGCCAGATGGCGGAGTACTAGCATCGGGTAACTTCACGTACCTGTATGAGGCCGGGAGTGGGGGATCTCTAGGCACCGGATTTCTCGTAAGCAAAAGCATCATACATTCGGTTAAAAGTTTCAAATCCGTCAATGAGAGTCTCTCGTACATCATTATCGCAGGTGAATGGTATAGATATGTATTTATCAATGTGCACTGTCCTACGGAGGACAAAGAAGAAGAAGCTAAGGATCTCTATTACGAAATTTTAGAGCAGGTAATCGACCAGTTCGCGTCTTACGACAAAAGAATAGTATTAGGCGATTTCAATGCTAAAATAGGTAGGGAGGAAATGTTTAGGCCTACTATAGGGAAGGAAAGCCTGCACGAAGCCAGCAATGATAACGGTATTAGGGTCATAAATTTCGCGGCGGCAAAAGATCTTATAATCAAAACTACGTGTTTTAAGCACAAGGACATACACAAGCAACGTGGACATCGCCGGACGGGGCCACGCAGAACCAAATTGATCATTTCTTCATTGAAAAAAGACGTCATACTAACGTTCTCGACGTAAGGGCTTACAGAGGGGCAGATAGCGACTCGGACCACTTCCTAGTAGTAGCTAAATTAAGAGCTAGACTAGTAGCGAATCAAAATAGTATACGAGCAAACAAGGTAGAAAGCTTCGATATTGAGAAGCTACGAGATAGAACAGAGCGAATTAGGTACCAGATAAAAATTAATAACAGGTTTCAGGCACTTGAAGAAGCAAACACATCGCCGGAGGGCATGACGAACCGAATAGCTTATGGGGGGACATCGAAAAAACGGTAAAAGAGGCCGCGAACAAAGTACTGGGTAAAAAGAAAAAGCCAAAGAGCAAACCATGGTTTGACGAAGAGTGCGAACTCTGGTTTGAAAGGCGCAAAAAGGCTAAATTAGATAGCTTACAAAATAGAAGCGATAGGACCGTAGAAGAGTATTCTAAGGTAAGGAAGCAGACGAGCGCGATCTACAAAAATAAGAAGCGGGAGTATCAAAAGAATCTTATTAGGAGAATAGAAACTAACAGTAAGGAAAATAACCCACGCGAAATGTACAGAGGGATTAACGCCATCAGAAAGGGTTTTAGGTGTAGAGCGCAATGTATGAAGGACGAAAACGGGGACCTCGTAACAAATGACAATGAATTACTGTCGCTGTGGAAAAATTATTTCGATAAATTATTAAACGTGCACGAAAATAGCGAAGAATTAGGGGACGAAACATCACACTGCTGAACTCCACGTGGAGGAACCAAGCTACCAAGAAGTAGAGGCCGCGATTAAAAAACTAAAAACAACAAAGCCGTGGGAAATGACTCTATACCAGCTGAGTTACTCAAATATGGGGGCGTCGAGCTCACTTTCAAAATCTATAAACTAGTATGTGCCATCTGGAAAAATGAACCAATACCCGAAAATTGGAAGGAATCTATCATTATACCGATTTTTAAAAAGGGGGATAAGACAGACTGCAATAACTATAGGGGTATCTCACTTTTAGCAAAGTGCTACAAAGTTCTGTCAAACGTAATACAAGCTAGACTCACTCCATTCGCGGAAGACATAGTAGGAGATTATCAGTGCGGATTTCGGCGCAACAGATCGACGAGCGATCAAATGTTTACCATAAGACAGTTGTTAGAGAAAAAGTGGGAATTTTGCGAAACCATACACCAACTATTTATAGATTTTAAAAAAGCGTACGACTCTATTAAGCGAAGCAAAATGTATCAAATTCTAGTACTTCTCGGTGTACCGAAAAAACCCGTGAGATTGATTCAAATATGTCTGAACGGAAGCACGGGAAAGGTCCGAGTAGGCGGTAATATATCAGAACCCTTCACGATACGCGATGGTTTAAAACAAGGGGATGGGCTCTCTACGGTGCTGTTCAACTTAACGTTAGAGTATGTCGTTAGAAAAATGCAGGTTAGCAAGCTGGGCGCAACGCTTAATGGAACAACGCAGATACTAAGCTACGCAGATGACTTGGATATACTGGGGGATTGTAGGGAAACGGTAGCAAGAAATGCGGAAATCCTCATAAAAGCGGCAGAGTATACAGGGTTAGAAGTTAGTGAATCAAAAACAAAGTACATGATTGTGGATAAACTAGGCATCTGCAGAGGGGAGGGAGATCTCAGAGTTGGGGATTTTACTTTTGAAAAGGTTAGGGAATTCAGATATCTGGGTACGACCATAAATGATAGAAACGAGATTAATGTCGAAATAAACAAGAGACTCCATTCGGGTAATGCTTGCTTCTACGCCGTGAGTAATTTACTTAAGTCGAGGCTGTTGTCTAAAAACGTTAAAATAAGAATATACAGGACAATAATACTGCCGGTGGTTCTGTACGGGTGCGAAACGTGGGCTCTCACTAAGCAGGCGGACAACCGTTTTAGGGTATTTGAAAATAATGTCTTGCGAAAAATATATGGGCCGAAGAAAGATGAGGATACCGGGGAATGGAGGAGACTACACAATGATGAGTTACACAATCTGTACGCGTCACCAAATATTAACAGAATAATAAAATCGCGCAGATTGGGATGGGCAGGGCACGTAGCGACAATGGGAGACGACCGTGCGGCAGCGCGTGTCATGAAGGGCAGGCCGATGGTAACGCGACCTCTAGGTAGATCTAGACGTAGATGGGAGGACAATGTAAAAGCGGATGTAGTAGAAATAGGACGGGTGGATGTCGATCGGAGAGGTGCATCTTGGGTGGGATTAACACAAGATAGGGCAGCGTGGAAGGCTTGCGTGGATGAGGCGATGAACTTTCGAGTTCCAAATGCCACGTAAAAAAAAATGTGAATACTTACTAAAAACAACTTATTGATTACTTAACGATCAAACCCCACATAAATATAATAATTTATCGCTTTTCCAATCAAGACGGATCGTAAAACAAAAGTATCAAAGTAAAAATAATATGATTCACTATATTTATTAGCATATATTGATAAAAATACAGAAAAACTTATGTAAGTTGGATATTGGATAATTTCTTTAAGGATTTCATAACTTTTTGGAGGAGAAATTATAATTATAATACTAAGATACAGATTGGATAGAATAGACATATAACGTATCGTTGCCAACATTTTACCTTGGAAAAGGTGTTTTTTGAAATGATTTTATAATCTTTTAATGAGTTTAATTATATAAACTTATGAAGTAATGTTTTTGATTCAAACAATTTCTCAAGAGGCCGTAGCTGTTACTTAATATTGTCGCTTTTTACGAAGACTATCAAAACTCAAAATTTTTGCTCCTTTTTTAGTAAACTTGGAAATCCGAGTTATGCTAGTCTTAGTAGGAGGCGTCGATATTATATAGCTAAATAGTGCTGCTGTATATCGGCCAACAGTAGCAGCATAGTGGGCTGGGACTTTTTGTCTGATGTGACGGGTATGCTAAGCTTGAAGCTGGTCAGCCTTTCATCGCTGCCGATCTCTGGGAACATGTGGGTTCATTGACATCCACTTCCGCCTCATCCTCGAACTTGAAGAGATTGTTGCCATAGTCGATCGCGTTCCAACTCGTACTCGTTCTCAGGCTCCGATTGTTTGACGCACCATTCGGCAGCTGCTGCCTGCTTAAGCGCGAATTTCTCCATCTACATGGCCTTCAGCGCATGTGCTTGTTGGCCCTCAGAGTTATGGAGCGTCTCCGGCGTTCATTGTTGCTGGTCAGCTGCGGCAAACTCTGATGCACCAATGATATGTAAGGCCTTATTAAGTTCAAGGAGTCGACCATAATCGGAGTGGCGTCACAGTCACTCTCATGTCGAAGTTCAAACAGCTTTAAGGAAAAGGAAAGATCTTGTCATTCATTTTCGACTCCGGAGAAGTAATTAAACGTAATAATAATGATAACGCATGCTGTCAGCTCGCTCTCGATGTGTCTCAGTCCAGCAAGTCATGTAGCGATTTGACAGTGCCTAGTTTGCAGTTCATCGATGTGAACCAAAGGTTCCAAGCACGCTACTGTCGTTACTCTCTGTCCCTAAAATTCTCGTATACGTCGTGTCTGTGACGATCTATGCGATATAATTAAGTATACACTTATACAGAGTACAGACAAATAATTCGTGTTAGGTGGTACGCTAGCGTAGGCCGTAATATATGATGCTGGTGAGCGGCAGTATCAGTGGTAGGTCTAAACTTATTGCGGAATATCGTGGGTATGCTGAACTTGACACTGGATGGTCTCTGGTTCTGCCGATCTCCAGGGGAAGCGTCGGCTCCTTGATGAAATCTACCTCTTCCTTCTCGTGTTCATTTATATCATTCAAGCGCAGCCTTCTGATCCTTTTCAGACTTTGTTATGAACGCGAAATCCGAGTGTCACTTGCTGTCCGTCAAAGCGGCTGTGGCGAACTCCGCTGCACCGATGACCTGTGAGGCATATAACCAAGTTTAGGTTTACCATGATCAATGCAGCGTCGCTCCGCTCATTTAAAGTTGCTGTAACATAAGATAAAAGAATTAGACCGAAAAAGAAGAAGTGAATGAAGTTATGGAGAATGATGATATATAGGCATCGCATCCAACGGGATTGTCGTCGAGCTTAAGCGGCGAGAGCTAGATGAAGTTGTAACCGAGCTTGGAATGGCCACCGATCACGCTGTCGATCTCGCACTTTCTGGCACAGGCAAAGCATGTTCTATAGAGTGATTGGTCGGTATTCTCTTCAGTCCATCAATGTAAGTCGAGAGTCCCAGGATGATACTTGATTCAGGGCGCTGCTGTGTCCATTTCACACTTCTTATCTATGTCACTGGCGATCCACCTCGCAATTTACTGACGGTCGCTTAGCGCTTAAACACAAAAATCTTGACAAGCGATACACTAGCGGAGGCACAAAAGTACCTTCTTTGTGTATTATCTTGACGTTTGCTATCGGTAGAGTAATAGTATATAGTTTAACTAGGGGGGGAAATTGGCTTTTTCTAGCGAGGGTGATGTTTTGAGCACGAGTGGGAGTCGAGGGCACCTACGGCGCCTCGAAACATCACCAGAGTCTGAAAAAGCTACTCCCCCCTTGTTGCACACCGTACTTTTTATGATAAGTAC
Organism: Nasonia oneida; assembly: GCA_037356405.1. Taxonomy (NCBI): domain Eukaryota; kingdom Metazoa; phylum Arthropoda; class Insecta; order Hymenoptera; family Pteromalidae; genus Nasonia; species Nasonia oneida. Next base: position 55,316 of record JAZHPH010000414.1, on the reverse strand, counting down.
ACGAATAGACCACTTATCATGCATATGAAAGGAATGGGAAATTCGAGGACTTTTCAAAGTAAAACAATAGTATATTGAAAATTTCGAAAATATTGAAAATTTAAAAAATTTTGAAAATACTTATATAGACACACACATCTATCGGATAGGCTGCAGAGTGAGGAAAAAGCTACTCCCTTGGGAGGAAAAAGGGTTTTCCTCCAAAGGGAGTAGTTTTTTCCCGCTGCTAAAGAAAACTCAATTTTCCATTCATTTTACATGCATGGAAATTGGCCTTTTTCGTGCACGTATGATGAAAAGACAATTATCCAACGGAAAGACGAATTTTCTCGTTTACCTTTTCCAATAATCCGTCGGAGTTTATTATCATACAGCACCTATCGAAGCACATTCGCAGCCTGGATACTTAAAATGCGACACCATATATTCAATATAAAAATCAAAACAACTTGTTGATTCCAAATGGCACAGCAGCAGAAAGCAAAATATTCAACCCGAACTTATTATAAATCATGTGAGGCGGACTTTGAAACGAAACGATGCTCTGGAAATTCTATTTGCGGCATGGTCATACATAATGAACGTTTATTCCAGTTCGGGAATCACTTTGAAAATATAAACCCTTGATTGATTTAACTTACTATTGCCAAAAATCGGATGGTCTGAACTTCAAAAGAGAAGCATCAGGGAGGCGAGGTTTCGAGAAATTTTTGCAAATTAATTTTCAATCCTAAGTATTTTTCTATAAGATCAATATTTCGAGCAAAAAATCATAACCATTAGAAAGATCTCATTAAATCTTCAAAGTAAGATACTCATCAAAACGCAATTAGGTTAGAAAGCTAATTCAAAGTATAATAAGTCGTGGTTCTCCCCCACAGCACAGTGTATAAAACTTATACTTGCTCTTGGGGCACTGTTGCGCCCCTCAGTATTATTAAAAAAAAAATGTAAAAATATATTTTTTAATCAAAACATCGCCATAATTATAAAATTGAAATATTGTTTTGCTGTTTTTAGGTATAGAAAACACAAATACATGTCAAATTTGACTACTTTTCATCTTGCAGTTCCAGAAATATAACGGCCATCTGCGCGGACCTTTTTTTAGAACACATGATTCGAATTCCAAACGCTTTAAAATACGTTTCTATGAAGTTTTAGCGGTATTGAAAATTCTACTATTACAAAGCTTCTTTAAGAAAGAAGCAAAATAAAACAGATACAACAATAATTAGTACACTAGCAAAAAACGCTCGCTTCGCTCGCTCGCGATTTACAAATTAATTGTAATGATATTTAATTATTTGACGTGTCATTATTAAATATACTGTTAAGAGATGTCGGCGCAAAAGCTTTGCAAATCCGCCACAGGGTACTTTGTATTTCTAAAATTCTAAAAACACAGAAACTTCGATCGAATTTTTCTTTCGGTAGAACGTTTCATTAAACTTAACACTACGGCGCTACAGACTTGGTTATTTATTTGCAAACTTTATTCAAAAAGTTTTATGTAATAGAAAAACAGTGTTTTTTGGGACGACATCCCCTTAAATATTAGATGTACACTCGATGGTAGTTAATTCTTGTGGAACGTTTTTGAAATGCTCCAATCAAATTACTATATTGATAAATTCTAACTAATCAGAAACACAATTTCAAAAACGTTCCACGAGAATTAATAACCGTCGGGTATAAATGAATATATTCAATACAGTCAACATTCTATAAAAGTATGTAACACCCCGTACAAGCTCGGCAAAAAATTTTAAAAAATATTAAAAACTTAAAAATTTTGTTCAATAAAATTTTAGATTTAACGAGAGTATCTCGCATTCCCCCACTTTTAATATGAAAGTCCCACGCTACAGCTGACAGCAGGACACCAGCAGCGCCACGAGTTAGCCAGCGGCAGCAGTAGGCAGCAGCGAGAAAGCGGGAAGAGCGCGCAACACACGCGTATACCTGTATATAGCGAGCGGCGAGCGCAGCGGTGCGAGAGGAGTAGCGACGTAGCGGCGGCGCGGCGCGTGCATTAGAATCTGCTGGTGTGAATGATTTTTGTATATAGATGTGAATGTACGTGTGCAAGTATGAATGTGATAGTTTTTTCGGCGGCGCGATACCCACTCTCTCCGCTGCCTTTATAAGGTCTTGTACGGGCTATCTGAGCTCACTAGCTGAAGCGCAACTTAAGCTCATGAGCAACTTATGCCTTGAGCAAGTAAAAGACTTAGAATATTTTCAAATATTTCTCAAACTCGTAAAATTTTCATATTTCCAAAAGACATATATTTCACGCAATAAACCTGATAACGCAACTAACGCGTATCAGGTAGCGAAACATAAAATAATTTGAAATCATTTATATACTTAGAAAATCGTGATCCAAAGCCAATAACGCAAAATAAAGCGTATTGACGTATGATTATGTTATATAATCAAAGCGAATACATATATATTTTTCTGTTCCAAGAATACTTGCAATTTACGCAATATTCTATCTAAAAAAAATTACTGATAGAATATATTTTGTTCATTAAAAAGAAATAACAAATTTTTATTATTGTAATATCCTTACACTCCCTGGTATCTCGGACCTCTCTCATATTAGAATAATATACTATTATAAAGAATTATATTTTTATTTTGTGATCTGTTGTCAGAATTCAGACGTAGATCAGTAAATGATTATTACTAAAAAATAAAATCATATACGCGCACCGGACCGAGAAGAGTCGTGACCGTTTCAAGTAGTTATAGCTACCAGTACACAGGACCGGTTTTAAAATTATAGAATAAAATAGAAATACATTTTTAATATTAAAAAATGTTTTCAAACTCTTCATAATTATTTGACAACAGTATTAATTATATTAACAAAATCTAACAATAAAATAATATTAATTGAACATTTTTTTTTATTTAAATTTATAATATAATGTAACTTGTAGGATTATAACAATCATACCATTGATATTCTGTACTAAAATGTAATACATAATACAATATTTACTTTTATATTAATTAATAACGATATCTTAAATCCCTAGCGAAAAAGAAAAATAAAAACAACTGAAGTCGAAATCGAGACACAGACAATTTTATTTAGTTAGCTAGATTCTTCAGTTGGATTTTTTTTTCAGGTATAAAATTTTAAGATTTTAAAAATATATTAAAAAATAAATACAACAGACGATAACTATTAATAAGTAAAGACAACAGTTTATTCATAGTTCAAAACAGTTTTCTTCATTTTATAATGGTTGCTTTCTACATTCACTAGTTTTTTTCTAATCTAAACAGCTATCTCAGATAGCTGTTTTGATTAGAAAAAAAATGTGTTTAAATCCTTGGTATCCAATCAAAACAGCTATCGAAGATTTTGATTGGATACGAAGGATTTAAACACATTTTTCTTAACTTTTTAAAAACACGCCTTTAATAACATAATAGAATCTAATCAACGTAACTGTTGAAAACTGTTGAAATCTGATACCATCCATAGTAAACAATAAAAGAATAACTAAAAAAAAACTAATAATTCCTGTAAATAACTGTTGTCTTTGTCTCAATTTCGACATTCTTCTACTGAAAATTTCTGTTTTATTCAGTTATTTTCTGTTTTAGTCTAAAATCTTTAGATGGAAACTATTATGTGCAGAATTTTTGTTTCACTAAGGATCAATATAAGTATGTAAAATTATGTAATTTTATACAAAATTATATTTTATATCTTCACATAAAGATCAATTAATTTTATTATCATTTTATTTAATACTTATCTAAATTATTAAATAAGTCAAATTAAAATATATTTCGATATAGTGTGCGTAAAATGCACTATTAACTATATTCAAGCACATTTTCTGCCCCCTGAAATTTTCATGTCTTATATTTTAAAATCAAAATATTGCTTAGAATGCTTCAATGTATCTATTTTTGAATACCGTTTTACTATTTAAAAAATAATTTTTAATCATAACAAACTTTATAAGAGTATTTTAGAAGTAAACCTAATAGAGCAGTATACCTAATAGTAGAGATCTCATTTGAGATTTATCAATAGTGATGACTATAAATAATTGATGAAAACGTTAAAATATTAAAAATTCACATCAGCTTGGGGTTTACATTCGCATGGCTCGCGGGAATATCTTCCTATATTATATAGTTATTTTGGCTATACTCGCCCTCACAGCCCCCCGCAGCCTCCCACAGCTTCCCCACGCCCACCCACTTGACCCCCTCTCCCACAAAATAACGTAAAAATCATTCAGGTTTATGTTATTTTTAAAAATTTGCATGCTCCCCCACAGCCCCCCACCTACCCCCTCACAGCTCCCCAAACAGAAATAACATGAATTTGATATGATTAACTTACTCAAAATGTACTGTTAGTTCATTTTCAGTAAAATCTTCTGTAAAACTATTTCAGTATTTATTCTATATATCATCACCTTGAATATTTTCTGAAAGTAACTAGCGCGCTACACGCGGCCTTACGGCAGCGGTGGCAAAACGCTTCGCGTGTAAGGCACGACCGCTGACGCTCGCCTTGATATTGCCTGATGCTCGGGTGAAGCGATATTTAATCAATTAAAGCTTTTGGGCCAAATAGGGTGTGTAACACCGAAATTGTTATGCAATTATATGTACCAAAAATCGTTTCTAGGGTTGTTGTTTATTTATTAGCGTTTTGAAAAAATGCTTGTCATGGTAAAAAGTTGTGTTTTCAAAATATCTACAACTTTTACATCTAAGGTATTTATGTTAAATGTATAGCCTCAAAGTTTTATGATAAATACTGGTTTATTGCTATAAAAAAAATCGATTTTGGCCTGTTAACTCGAATTAAAAGCATGCTCACGCTTAAGTGTCAATGGAAAAAAGTTGTATTTCCTTGAGATCTACAACTTTTCTACTTAACTTATTTTTTGTAGAATGCATAAAATTCGAGTTAGAGCCAAAAAACCGTTTTTAGCGATTTTTGGATGTGACCGCATTTTGTGTATACATGCAGGAACAAGCCCAAAATAAATTTGGCACCTTACTATTATGAGGGGAGTTCGCACACAAATTTTGAGCCCGATTGATAAAAGTCTCTCAAAGATAATCGTGTAACACCAACATTTTTATTCAAAAAACACGCAAAAATTGAACAAATTGTGCCCGCATTTTAAAAAAACGTAGCCAATCGAGATAGAAAAAAAATTTGTTTTTAGGATTGTGAGAGACGAGTCTCCTAAAATTTCAGCCCGATTGGTCAAAAATTGCGTGAGATATCGCATCTCACACATTTTTCGATGACAAAACTATAAGGCACTTCCGTGACGCGGTCGTGCCTAAAAACCATGCAAAAAACTGTTTTAACTAAATTGGTAACATAACAGTGCTTGCTTCTTCGGAAATATCCATAATTTGAGAATCATGTTCTAATAATCCCATCGCAATAGCAGTGTTTTTATATGTACTGTAATTTATGTCTTTCGTGGCATATCTCTAGGTGAAACTACATTTAATCTACTAATTGTAATATTTTTCTTTACATTTTGTCTATTTTGCCATATTTTTTTGTCTTATTAAATATATAATGTTCTGAAATATTTACGTACTATAAAGATTTTGCAAAATCATCAATATTATTTAATTCAAACCAAGCTGTTAATGGTGTTTGCCAACTGTTTATTGCACTTTTAATTTTACTAATTTCAAATAATAAATCTTATAATTTTTGTGTTTTTCATGTACAGGCATATTTTCAACTTTATGACTTCTAATACAAATCAGTAATTTTTTGAATCGCCAAACGGCTTCCATTGGACTAAGATATCTACCATTAACATGAATTTTTTTTTTTTGACATTTTGACATCATTTTGACATTTCTTAATTTTGACAAATGCTCTGTCACTACCTTTGTGAATATACTTATAGATACATTTTATACTCTGAATAGATGTAGAAAATTCAACATTTACGTAACATCTGTATTTCATTAACAAAAATTTATTATATGGTACAACTGTTGAATTATCAACTGGAATTTCTTCTTTATTTTTAGTTCTATAAATGTGATTTTCATTCCCGATCTATTGTCTCATAATACAACAGACAATAGATCGGGAATGAAAATCATAAAAAAAGTCGGGAAAAACAACAGCTGTGTTTGTGAATATGAAATGACGCACATGCATATCACAGATCTTGTGATATGCATGTGCATCATTTCATATTTACAAACACATAGCTTTTAAAGAAAAATCATATCTGCACAATAAAATGACACCGAAGGAACTGTGCACATGAATACTTCACACAAGCGTATTTTCCTACACGACAAAATTCTACACAAATATTTTCTACACGGATATTCTATACAACATTTTTTTATTATTTTACTACACTGCAAAACTCTACACAAGGGTATAACCTATTGTTGTAAAATTCATCTGACAATAGGTTACGTGATTGTGAAGAGTTTTGCAGTGTAGTAAAATAATAAAAAATCGGTGTAGAGAATAATGGAGTATAATAAAAACATATTTTCCATGTAGGAAAATATGTTTGTGTAGAGTTTTTATGTGTACAGTTTGTTTGAAGTTAATAAAATTATTAGCAGTAACCCTTTGATATCGACCAAAACTGCAGATTACATATGCATGAAACCATACGGCATTCGCCATTTCATATCCACAAACACAAATCTCTAAAAAATCACATCTGCACAAATATTTAATCGCAGTATCCCTTTTATCTGAACCAAATCTACTGATTACATCTTATGATGTGCATGAATACATGAAGCATTCGTCATTTCATCTTCACAAACACATCGCTTTAACAGAAAGATCGTACTTGCACCAATAACTATTTGAAGCATGTCTTTCATCTGGACCAAATCTACTGATTACATCATATGATATGCATGAATACATAAAGCATTCGTTATTTCATATTCTCAAATAGATGGCTTTAAACAAAAACAGCATATCTACACAAATAATTATTCGCAGCATCCCTTTCATCTGGATCAATCTTAAAATAATCTTCATTTATCCATGTGTATACATATATTTATGTTATAATAAATGTAAAAAAATACATTGATTACGACTTTTTTAAAAATTGTTTTCAAAGCTTCTAATTTACCTAGACCAAATCTTAAAAATGTTTTTCAGTAGGAATGTATATTTTTATCATATGTACCTGTCTACAACATTACATAGTTTTTTATTAATAAAATACATCAAGTTTTGTGGAATAAATGCAAAAAAAAATCCGGACGGACAGACGGACATTTTTTAAATTCTTTTTTATAACACGTGCATAACAAAGACCATTTTCAGCGCCTATAAAGTGGACCGAAAATAGGGTTTTCCGAGTGTCAGACAAAATGTAGAGCAAGAGTCATCCCTAGGGGCGAAAGCGACCATTTTGTCTCCTCGATTTATTATTTTTTTCATTTCCTTACTAAAGCTTTAAATCGTTAAAAACTTTCGAAACAATTTCCAAAATTTTCCAAAATTTTCAGAATTTATTAAGTTTTTCAAAATTTTGATTTATATATATGTATCTATACACGCACACCGTAGTGGACCACTCGAAAAACTCTATTCTCGATCTATTTCATAGGCGACAAAAATGGTCGTCCTTATATACTTGTTATAAAAAGTACGGTGAGCAACGAAGGGCGAATGGAAAAGCTCATGTTTGCCCCTTGTTGTACAATGTACTATTATTGCTAAAAACTAATTGAACTTTAATAGATTTGACTTTTTTTGGTAACCTGAATGATTTACGTTTAAAGAACATTTTTACCGTTAAATAGATTTAATTTTCTTTTTTATGAGATTTAGAAGGTCTTTACAAAATCGACCAAGTATAAAATTTCAATATAGTGTAGATTACAGGAGCGTCAGTGGCTCAGTTGGTTAAGGCGCACGCCTTAGCCGTCCGAAACATGTTCGCTCACGGGGTCGTGGGTTCGATTCCCGGTGAAGTCACTCGGATTTTTTCTGAGTTACTTTCAACGGCAAAAGTACCCAAGACTCCGACTGTTTCGAGGCAGGTTTTTCCCCGGAATTCTCCTACAGTGTGATTCCGAGGTATCCCCTGTCTCACAGGCGTAAACCTGGGCGAATGCGAAACAGTGGTAGGGACCGAAGGTAAGGTAGGAATTAAGGTAGCCAACTCGATGCATTAGGCAAGAAGCGCCGGCCTTACCGGCGTGGAGCTGGTCTAATACGGGACCTTCTCCGAGGAAAGCTACACTGAGAGACGGACCCGATGCCCTCTAGGGGGCAGAGAGTGCTGGCTTAACCAGCATGGTGTGTGTCTGAAAATATCGTCCTCATCGGAGAAATCTCTCAGGATGGAAAAATATAGGCATGGGAGATAGTGACGTAGGAAAGAGATAGGATGGGGCACTAACTTCCACACAGAGGTGGTGGAAGGCCCCCGGAAGCTAGGCCGAAAGGCTGCGCCGGTAATGGAAAAATAAAATAAAAATAAAAAAAAATAGTGTAGATTACGATACATGTGACCTAAGTAGCACTTTTTTGCACGACCTGAGGTTAGCTCGGGCCCTAATCTTACGCCGTGCAAACGTGTTACTTAGGTCACGAGTATCGTACAGTATTTTATAGCACAGTCGTGACCTAACTTGAGTGCGAGCTTAGGTCACACTGTGCTATAAAAGTAATTAGTAGAACAGTTGATACGAATTTGATATTTAGTGGACTATCATTTCCAAATTATAGTGAAAGTAATTCTGTACCTCTACTTTATCGAAACCAGTGTAACTTTCAACAAGATCCAACAAAGGCTCCAGGCATTGTAGTGGTGTTGTAGTACCGCAAGTTTTTAAGATGAGCCTCCGCTTGGACACAAACATACTGCTCTCGCTGAAATTTTATTAATTGTATTTAGAAGACACGTTACATAAATATTGCTTTAAATACATAAATATTGCTTTAAATACATAAATATTGCTTTAAATAAATATGTCTGCTTCGATCTCTCATGTTAAAATTGTATAATATCTTTCTCAAATTAAGCTATTTTCTTTATACAAAGACTTACTTTCAAAAAATATGATTTGAAGATAAGCTTATGAATTCTAAACACACACACACACACACACACACACACTCCTACACACAGGGTTGAGTACCTCTAAGTGCTCCTCAGATTACAACAATTACACTTTTTGCTCTCCATGTTAACCAAATAAATAATTAAGAATCAAAAATGAAAGAGTCATCCCTTGTAGAAATAAAAAACTCAGCAATTAGATGTCGACGACGTTTCGTTGGTTTGGTTTCCAACCTCTTCAAGTCTTTATTAACAAAATATAATACAATAAATATAATCACAACAATACGGTACAGTCCTGAAGAAAATAACAATAAAAATAAGAGCATACCAATTTTATCTCTAAATGTCGAACATTATCTTAAATTATAATAAGAGGAAAGATTCATCGAGTCACAGTCATTTGCTAAATCCTTGTGCCATGTATCAATCACACAAGTTGAGTATTACAAACACATACGAATCACGCACTAATACAACTTAGATAACGGAGTAGCGCAAGATAATCTCGAAAACGGATAATGACGGAACTGTAATTATCGACCTATTTAAAATTATTCAATAATGAGCAAAAACTTCGAAAAATATAAAAATATACAACAAAACTCATAACTAAATTATTAGTGTAAACAGTGTATAAAAAAATAAATGTAAATAACTATATAAAATTGTTACAAAAATAAGTTCAAAATTTAAATAATAATTAGTTTTGATTTAAAATATTCCATATTTATTTGTATTTAATTTATAGATTAATTACAACTTTTCTTTTGTAAATAAATAATTAATTACTATTAAAAATTCTATTGAAAATACGGTATTGTTTGCTCATTAATTGAAAATCTTCTTGTTTATTTATAGTATTTACATTCATATTGATAAAAAAGCTTTCTGAAATCAGTCTTTTGTACCTGTTGCACTCGCGATCTAAAATTATAACATTATCAAAATCAAAACTATGTGAAGGATTATTTTTAATATGCGTCGGAATCGGTAGTATTTTGTCATTAGACGTTTTTTTGTATTCATCAATCCTTGTTTTTAAATTCCTTTTTGTTTGACTAATATACGTAGCCGGACAACTATTACATTGAAATGATATATCAAATTAGATTTACTCCATTTTTCTAAAACATATTTGCCCAACCTAACAATACAATTTAATTTGTGTGTCATTAATAGAACACAATGTAGACCAAATTTTTTGAAAGTATGTTTACAAGAATAAACAAATTTTTCATGAAATGGTAAAGATACTATTTATGCTGGTTGTTTGTGTGTATTTTGTCGCTTATTATTAGAATTAATAGAATAATTGATTTTTCTATACGAGTTTGATCCTGAATCCCTAATCACCTTGGTGGATTGCTCTGCCTACGCCACATAAAAAAATCACACACACACACACACATACATATGCACACACGCACGCACACACACATACACCAATGCGGGGAAGCCTGACACTCGTATGTGGCGCGTCCCCCGGGTGGCGGATGGGGGAGAACTCGCTGGGGTATATACCTCGGAGGGTAGAGCAGAAATAAAACATGCTCTGTGGACCAAATTAGGCCCCTGCGTTTGCCGTGCGGTGCGACCCGTGAGCTGCCAAAAGAAGATCCTGGGGGGAAGAGGCATTATGATCCAGGTTAAGCGGCTTGAAAGAGGACAAGAGGCGCTGGAAAAGAGTAAGGAGAGCCTTGGATTGATGCTAAGTAAAGTGGAAATGTTACCAAATCAGCAGCATATCCAGAAGGAGGACAAGGCATCACAGACGATAGAAGCATCAAACGCGGTGACGACATGAACGCTAAATAAGCGTAAGGCAATGTCACCAAGCCAGATAGAAGGTCGACAAGAAAACTACGATAAGAGAACAAGAAAAGATAAGGAAGTAGTCTCTGTGGTGGGCACGTCAAAAATCCAATCACAGGAGTCTTCAGAAGAAAATGCAGACCCACCCTGGCAGGATGTTATCACCAGAAAGGTGAAAAAGATAGAAACGAAGAGAAAAAAGGATATACATGCAGGCACCGCTGCCAAAAACAAAAATGGCACTAGAAAACCACGAGAGAGACCCACCAGGCCTGCTGCACTTGTTCTGAAAGCTGCTGAGGGAAATTCGTGTGCTGATATTTTGAGAAAAATACGATGCCACAAGCGTATAGTCGTAACCGCCCGTAAATCTATAGTCTCTTTACAAATATTGTAATCGCGCTAGTTTAAATCACTCCGATTGTAAAGGCGAAATCTTCCTAACGAATCACGTTATTTAATTTCTGTTACAGGTGGGCTTTAACATCTAACACCCACGTTGTTGATTTTGATACTAAATATACGTCTTTATTATTATTAAAACATACAAACAGAGTCATTATTCAACGTTTCTCCCAACCAAATCCTGGATCCGACTGATCACTCAACACCCGGGGGAAAACCGAACCGTTACAACCTTGACATGCTAACCTCTAAACAGGACATTCTAGAAGCCCTGAGTAGAGAGTCTTCAAAAGAGAAGGAAGTAGTAGTAGAGGAGATGTCCGTAAATACCTTCCAGAAAGCCTATGGAAAAACGCAGCTGTACCATCGTACAGCTGTCTGCCCAGATTGTCCAAAAAGCGATCGTATGGGGAAAGCTCAAAGTAGATTGGGTTAATTGCAGAATCAGGGAGATTAGTCGAGAGATGCGACCACCCAGATGCTATAAATGACTGGGTTTTGGCTATATAGAAAAAAAGTGTACAGAGACGTATGGCTGTTTTAAGTGCGGAACGGAAGGACATGTAGCGAAAAGTTGCACGAACGAGCTGAGTTGCATTCTCTGCCGGGGAAAAAATGAAAAATTAAAGAGTGACCATGCAGCTGGTAGCTATACATGCCTAGTCTACCGAGTCCCATTAGAAGAACTAAAGAACCAACGAAAATGAAGATAGTGCAGTTAAATTTAAACCACTGTGAGACAGCGCAGGACCTACTCAACCAGTATGTCCGCGAGAAAGATGTAGACGTAGCCATTGTGTGCGAACAATATAAGGATCAAGACGAACCATCGTGTAAAATGAACATTACGGGTGAAGCAGTGATCTGGGCATGTGGAGACGTTGCTTTCTGTAAAAAAATGAAGACCCGTGAATAAGGATTTATACGGGCAAAGGTAGCATGTGTCACTGGTTACAGCTGCTACGCTTAACCTAAAGCTCCAATCGAGCAGTTCGAGCAACTGCTAGATCGGCTCGTACAAGACGCAGTAGGGAAAAAACCAGTACTGATTGCAGGGGACTTCAATGCGTGGGCTGTGGAATGGGGCAGCATAAGGACTAACCACAGAGGTCGAGTACTCCTGGAAGTATTCGCTCACCTGGATTTAGGCTTAGTTAACCAAGGATGCACCCACACCTTTAAAAGAGGGGACGCAGGGTCTATTGTCGACCTGGCATTTGTTAGCAGCAGCCTTATTGGCTCAGTTGATTCATAGATAGTATGTGAGCACTACATACATAGTGATCACCAGGCCATAATAATGGAGGTAGGAATATCAAAACAGGGACCCAACGCGAGTACAACGACCAATAGAGTTAGATGGAAAACGAAGGATTATGATAAGAAGATGTTCCTGTTAGCACTAGAGGACATGCAACTGTCTGGAACGGCGAACAGCAAGGCGGAGCACGTAACGGTCAACATTACTAAAGTACTAAAGCTATAATTATCTGAAGGAGCAACAGTCGTCGGATTCGCTGACAACATAGCAGTAGTGGTAGTAGCAAAACATAAAGAAGAGGTGACTGACATGGCTGAAGAGTCAATCCGTATAATACACGAATGGCTAACAGAAGCGGGTTTGGAACCAGCCAGCTACAAAACGCAGGTTATTCTCATTTCTAGTAGGAAGAAAATGGAGAAAATTACACTGACGGTGGATCGACATGAGATCGCTTCTCAACCAACCATAAAATACGTGAGTATGATCATCGATGCAAGACTTAAACAAGTTTTAAACAACATCAGGAAATAGTCAGTGATAAAGCAGCAAAAGTTGGCGCTGCTCTATCACGAATAATGCCAAATGTAGGAATGCCAACTCAGAAGCGAAGGTTACTTTTAGCCAGTGTAACCACATCCATTATGCTATACGGAGCTCCAATATGGGCAGATGCAATGTGGGTGAAATCCAATGCACGAAAGTTGACTACCGTGTACAGGCGAAGTGCACTAAGAGTGGCGTTTGCTTACCGTATCGGACGATGCTGTCTGCGTTATAGCAGGTATGCCGCCCATTGACTTTTTAGCGTTGGAAAGAAAGGACGTATTTGAAGCTAGGAGATGAACGAATGACAAAAGCCAGAAGAATATCTGGGATGCCGCAAGAAAAAAGACGATGGCTGAATGGCAAACAAGATGGGACGCTAGTGGCAAGGGGCGATGGACTCATCGCCTTATACCAAGAATAGGAAACTGGATTGGAAAAAGACATGGGGAAGTTAACTTTGACCCCACGCAGTTTTTGACCGGGCATGGATGTTTCCGGGTGTACCTGCACCGGTTCAAACTAGACGGCTGTCAGAACTGCCCAATACGTTTGGATGCAACAGAGGATGTTGAGCACGTCTTTTGCGAGTGCTCACGATACCATCAGGAGCGAGGAGAACTTGTCGAGTTATCTTCAAATCAGAGTAACTCCTGAGTCGATTATGACGGCCATGCTGAGTTCAGAGGATGGATGGTGCGCAGTCAGCAACTATGCAGCAGACATTCTCAAGAAAGTCAGAAAAGATGAAGAAGACAGAAGAAAACTAAGAGGCTGCGTATGTACGCGTGTGTGTGCGACGCAGAAAATTAAGGATGATTATAGTGATGACGACTACATCAACCAAAAGCGGGCAAAAGTTTCACACCCCCTCCTCCCTCCCCGCGAAGCATTGCTTGAAGGTGGTAATGCGGGATTCAGGGGCATAGAAAATGGAGCTAGACACCTTTACCGAGAATGGATAAAGGCAAAGAGGGCGTTCCTTTTTACGGCTGGGTGATTTTTCACCTGGTCGTAAGGTTGATGGGTTCAGTCGGTGTGAATCCGACACACGGCTGACATTAGGAATGGGGCTGTTTCGACGACCCCATAAACAAAGTTATGCTATGGTTTTTCTAAGATTTGGAATACAGAAGCGTACGGCTGGATCGGCTGGGCGCAAAATTAATAAGCTAGTCAATTTCGTCAGAGACAGGAATAATCCGCACACGCAGATCAAAGATCTTGCTTGGGGCATAAGAGCCATCTTTAGAAATCTCTGCGTTGTGGATGACGGTTTGCTACAGTGCCAGCGACAAGGAATGGAGAGAAAGGAGACACAGACTACCCCAAGTCTGCGGGGCAGAAGACTGAGCGTAGTCGACCCGGGAAGTCCTCAGAACGCATCTGCCACTCAAGTCACGAAACAACCATGAAAGGAGGTAAGAAAAGAAAAATCAAGAAGACTGTAAAAGGGCCACGGTGGCCGAAAATCAAAAAGACCAGAGACTACCAAGGTACCGAAACCTGCGCGGCCTGACACCCTAATCGTAAAAGCAGATGCCGAAGTAAGAACTCTGCAAGAGCAAGTGGTCTTCAAAATAGAGAATCTCTATGCATTAACAACCAAGATTGATATAGTGGAAGCACAACAAAGGGAATTTCAAAATTATGAAACGTTTGCAGTAGAGGAAGCGGCAGTAAAATCGGTGCGACACACATACAGTGATACACAGACCGCGATCATTAAAATGCCAGCGGCAATGGCTAAACAGGTGATAGCAAAGGAGAAAATTAAGATAAAATAGGTAGTCTGCCGAATCTGAGAGGTTCAACGAGGGACACGGCCACTAAGATGTTATCAATGTGGATATATTGTCAAATAGTGCACCACAACACAAGATCAAAGTTACTGTTGCTACAAATGTGGGAGCACGGAACACAAAGCAAAAGGCTGTAGCAGTCAACCGAACTGCATATTCTGTCAGGAGAGAGGCGCAGAAGGGAAACTTGATCATGCAGCTGGTAGCAAAGATAATGAAAATAGTTGAGTTAAATCTAAATCATCGTGAGAAAGTGCACAAGACTTACTTATTCAGTTCGTCCGGGAGACAGAGCTATTATATGTGAGCAGTACAGAGATTTGGACAAGCCATCATGGGAAACTGACAATACTGACAGAGCGGTGAACTGGGCATGTGGGGACGCTGCTCTCCAGGAAAAAATGAAGACTCATGCCTTTATGCCTCGCTTAATGCACTGATCGAACAGTTTGAGCGACAGCTAGATTGTACCAGGAGAATTTATCTAAAACAATTTATCTAGTTACAATTTGTCAAATTACAATTTATCTAATTTTTAGTTAATCTAAACAGTTCATCTAATATTCAATTCGACTAAAAATTAAAATTTTTTTTATTGTAAATAAATCGTAATTAGATCAATTGTTTTAGATGAATTGTTTGTTTTTTGACAAATTGTTGTAGATAAATAGTTTTTGATGCGACTCATTACTCTGATGGACTAGCTACCCTTCGAGTTCTGTATTAGGGTAGTTTTCTTTTTGATATACAATCTTAATCAATAGCTTCCAGATCCCTGAAACAAAGATGCTTGAATCAGAGTTAACTAATGGGGTGGGTATGGTTATTTCTTAAATCATGTGTGTGTTTCATTGACAACTTTGTACTAGAATGATCTGTAGTAACAGAGACATTTCTGTGCCATTTAGAGTCAGTCAGTGATGTCGGGGTTTATTTTGTATTTTTGAGAAGACAACAAAAATCCATCGTCTACCTAATTAGACTCGCTTGGGTTTTAGATGAAAAAGAGCGCAAAGCGAAATTCAAAATATTTTATTACAAATATTATTATTTACGTGAAGTTAACTTAAATTGCAATAAATTAGAAATTTAAAGTACTTGCTTACTACAAAAAACATAAAAAATTCTAAAAATCGCAAAAAAATATATAAAATTGCTAAAATAAAAAAAAATGGGGTCATACAGTCGCCACGTTCACGTCTTTGACCCTTTGCTCGGCAGAGCGCGTCTGAACAAATCGTCTAAATAAAAATGTATCTAAAACAATTTATCTTATTGACAATAATCTAAAACAATTTATCTAACGAACTATTCGACTAAAATCGGAAATTTCCCATTTTAGACAGATTGTAAATTAGATAAACTGTTTTAGATAAATTGTTGATTAGATCAATTGTAATTGAGATAAAAGGTTTGGGTAAATTGTCATTAGATAATTTATTTTTAGATAGATATCCGCCTATTGACTTTTTAGGAATGGAGAGAAAAGACGTATTTGAGACAAAGACGGATTAACGACAATACGCAAGATAAAATCTGAGATTCTGCAAGGACATGGAGAATGACAGAGCGGCAAAAAAGATAAGATTCCAGTGATCAGGGGCGATGAGCACATCGACTCATACCAAGAATAGAGAAGTGTATGCAAAGAGGGCGTGGGGAAGTCAATTGCTACCTCACACAGTTTTTGACAGGGTACGGATACTTTCGGGCGGACCTGCACAGATTTAAAATAAAGGACCGTCCAAATTGCCCAGTCTGTTTAGACGCTAACGAAGATGCGGAGCATATCTTCTGTGACTGTTCGCGATACCTAATGGAGCGAGAAAAACTCGAGTGTTATTTTCAGACCAGAGTGACACTTGAGTCAATGATGACAGCTATATTGACGATGGAGGATGGTTGGTACGCAGTAAACAATGCATCATGATGCAGAGAAACGTAGGTCACAGAGTTAAGCTGTCACTCCCATGCTCGATGCAGAGGAACGTAGGAGCTAAGGTCAAGTACCTCTAAGTGCTCCTTAGAGGTACTCTTGTCGATGTACACGAGCCTGCGATGCCGCCATGACAAGAAGGGTACCAAATCAGAGACGACCACCAGTATACTGGTAAGACAAGAAGGTTGAGAGTGCCCGCGGCGAGTGCCACCGAACTAGGAGGAAAGAACAGCGAACGAAGAAGAAATATTATAAGACTGGTAGAGGCCAGAATATAGTAAAAACTCGAGAGCTGGAAATGAAGGACGCTAAGTGGAAATTTAAGAAGATAATTTGTGACAACGAGCGAAGGAGCCTTAAAGAATTGCAGGACGAGGTCAAAATGGATCCCTGGAAATAAAACAATGAATTGTCGATTTTTTGAGCAGTAAGATGAATCTTAATGCAGTTATTTGCGTTTGATTCGTGAGAGCATCCACAAACTTTGTTAACTAAATTAATCAGTTACCTTTAAAAAATGCATTTTTGCATAAAAAATATGCATTTTGAAAAGACAGTAGATACAAAATTTACAACTCGGTAAATATTAATGGAAATGAGTTCAGTTTTGCTAATCAGGGGTTTTTGGGGTCGTTAAACATGAATATCGCGATAGCAACGGTCTCCGAGGTACCTAGTGCCCAGGGTGGACAGTATCAATGTCCTCTTCTGGAGTTTTGTGGAAATTTGTAACATAATTAGTCGAAACTCGTTACTCAGGGGCTTTCGAGGTCGCTTAACACGAATACCACGACGGTAACGGTCTCCGAAGTACCTAGTTTCCAGGTTGGACAGTATCAACGTCGTCTCCAGGAATTATATTGAGTATAATATCATTTACACCTGAATTCCAACATATTATTCTTAATTATATTACTACAGATATTTTTTAAATTTGAACATTTGAAGTGTATTTTTTACGATCTGGGGTAGTAACGATAGGAAGCCAGGTAAACCATTGACGAAGTGCAGGTTCTGCGCTCCGTAGTTTTTGATGTCTAGGTATCGAAGACGGTGTCTTAGTGTTAAGGGTGACCGTTGACGAAGTCCAGGTGGTGCACTTCAAAGTTTTTGGTGTCTATGTATAAATATCGTTTGAAGACGATGTTTAGGTAATTAGGGTGGCCGATGACAAGATTAAGGATGTGAGCCTTGTCGTTTTTTTTGTGCGTGTAACTGTTAATTGGGAATCGCATTGTGGTGTTTAATTTTATACTGATTACGTAGTTCAGGTAGTACGTTCCGTATTTTTTGGTATATATCGATATAAATATTAGTCAGTTATGTAATGTAGCTAGTGACTAGGTATTGTGTTTTATAAATTTTGTCGTCACAATCCGCGGCATATTACTGTTGTTTTATATTTATTTTCTTGCAGGGAGAAGACAGCTTTTTTTTAAATATTTTTACTGTTTATACCGTATAATGTAATACATGTATAATCTCTATAAAACTGGTGAAATCTCCTATAAAAACCTTTCTAAAAGGTAAAATATTGGCAAGTAAAAATTTCCTATTAAAAGTAGTGGAATCCCCAAAACAAACATAAAATAAAATCTACATCTCCCTTGGCATCTCCAAAAACATATTCAATCATATACTTCTAATCCATAGTTTAGAAGCTATTTAAATAATTAAAACCACATTGTTACGTCGTACGACGTATGCTTACTATTAGTAATATTTCTTTATGATTTGAACAATTCGATATGGCTTAAATAAAAACTGCTGAATCTCAATCTTCCAATGCGTCAGTGTCGCTTATGAGTTGAGTTCGCAAAATGCAAAATAATCACTTTTGTAATACGATTTCGATTTACCTTGCGAATCAGCAAAATGATAAATCAGCAATTCGTGACGCAAGCGAGTGCTACTTTTTATGTATACATTTTCCGTAATTTTAAGTTTGTAAATATTGCAAAATTTACACTACGAACGAAGGTTTTAAAAAGCCTTATACGCACTCAAACAAGCAGTTTTTTGTCGTCAGTCACGAGCTCCGTATCGCGCCGGTCCGACAATCGGTGACAATTATTTTAAAACTTAAAGCCGCCTAGCCGTAATTATATATTTCTTGCAAAGTCTAAATATACAGATTTTATAAACTACAAGTGGCATTTCGAACTCGAAAGTTGATCGCCTCATCTACGCAAGCCTTCCACGTATCTCTATTTTGTGCCAACCCCATCCATTGCGCACCCTCCCTCCCGATTTCAGTTAAGTCCGTTTTTACGTTGTCCCCCCACCTGCGCCTAGGTCTACCTAGAGGTCGCGGTGTGCTTGGCTTTCCTTTCATTATACGCGCTGCCGTGCGATCGTCTCCCATTCTTGCCACGTGCCCTGCCCATCTTAGTCTACGCGATTTAATTATTCTGTTTATATTCGGTGACGAGTATAAATTGTGTAGCTCGTCATTGTGCAGTTTCCTCCACTCCCCGGTTTCTTCATCTTTCTTTGGCCCGTATATTTTCCGCAGAACCTTATTTTCGAACACCCTAAAACGGTTTTCTTCCGCTTTAGTTAGCGCCCAGGTTTCGCACCCGTACAAAATTACCAGCATTATTATAGTCCTATATATCCTTACTTTTACATTTCTAGATAGCAGTTTTGATTTTAGTAATCTATTCACGGCGTAGAAGCAGGCATTACCCGAATGAAGTCTCTTGTTAATCTCGGCTTTAATTTCGTTTCGATCATTTATGGTTGTGCCTAAATATCTGAATTCGCTAACCTTATCGAAAGTATAATTTCCGACTCTAAGATCACCCTCACCTTCGCAAATGCCCAGTTTGTCCATGATCATATATTTCGTTTTCGATTCGCTCACCTCTAGCCCTGTGTCCTCAGTCCCATTTATGAGAATTTCCGCATTTCTCGCTACCGCTGCACCGTTATCGCCCAGTATGTCCAAGTCCCAATGTCCAGGCATATTTGAATTAATTTCACGAGTTTTTTTGGTACTCCGAGGAGCACAAGGATTTGATACATTTTGCTTTGTTTGATAGAGTCGTACGCTTTTTTAAAGTCTATAAATAGTTGGTGTATTGTTTCGCAATGTTCCCATTTTTTCTCTAACAACTGTCTTATAGTAAACATTTGATCGCTCGTTGACCTGTTCCACACGCCGGAATCCACACTGATACTCTCCTATTATATCT
Organism: Nasonia oneida; assembly: GCA_037356405.1. NCBI lineage: Eukaryota > Metazoa > Arthropoda > Insecta > Hymenoptera > Pteromalidae > Nasonia > Nasonia oneida. Next base: position 35,256 of record JAZHPH010000414.1, on the reverse strand, counting down.
TCCGCGAAGGGCGTGAGTCTGGCCTGTATTACGTTTGATAGAACTTTGTAGCAGGTAGCTAAAAGTGAGATTCCCCGGTAGTTATTGCAATCTGTCTTATCTCCCTTTTTGAAAATCGGTATGATGATGGATTCTTTCCAGTTTTCCGGTATCGTTTCATTTTTCCAAATAGCACATACTAGTTCAAAAATTCTGAATGTAAGCGCGGTGCCCCCATATTTAAGTAGTTCAGCTGGTATAGAATCGTTTCCCGCGGCCTTATTGTTTTTTAGTTTTTTGATCGCGGCTTCTACTTCTTTGTAGGTCGGTTCTGCCATATGGAGTTCAGCAGTGTGGATTTCATCTCCCGTTTCGCAGTTTTCATGTACGTTTAGTAACTTATCAAAATATCCTTTCCACATCTTTAGCAGTTCATTTTCGCTTGTAACGAGATTCCCGCCCTCATCTTTCATTAATTGCGATCTACTCTGGAAACCCTTCCTAATAGCGTTGATTCCTTTGTACATCTCGAGCAGATTATTTTCCTTACTGTTAGTTTCTATTTTTCTAATCTCGCTCTTTTGGTACTCGCGCTTTTTGTTTCTATAAATCACACCCACTTGCTTTCTTATTTCGTGGTACTCTTCTACGGTCCTATCGTTTCCATTGTGAACGCTGTCTACTTTAGCCTTTTTACGCCATTTAAACCAGAGTTCGCACTCTTCGTCAAACCATGGTTGTTCTTTGGCTTTTTCTTTTTACCTAGCACTTTGTTCGCGGCCTCTTTTACCGTTCTTTCGATAGCCCCCCATAGACTGTTTGGGTCGTCATCTACCTCCGTCGGTGCATCTGTGTCCTCGAGAACCTGAAACCGGTTACTTATTTCTACTTGATACTGAATTCGCTCTACCCCGTTTCGTAGCTTTTCAATGTCGAAGGTTTCTACTTTGTTCGCCCGTTTACTATTTTGCCCGGCTACTAATTTGGCTCTTAATTTGGCCACTACTAGAAAATGATCCGAGTCGCAATCCGCCCCCCTATAGGTTCTTACGTCAAGTACATTTGTGTGGCGCCTCTTATCGATAAGGAAGTGATCGATTTGATTTTGCGTGGCTCCGTCCGGCGATGTCCACGTTGCTTTGTGTATATCCTTGTGCTTAAAGCACGTAGTTTTTACTATAAGATCTTTTGCCGCCGCGAAATTTATGACTCTAATACCGTTATCGTTGCTGGTTTCGTGCAGACCTTCCTTGCCTATAGTGGGCCTAAACATTTCCTCTTTCCCTATTTTAGCGTTGAAATCCCCCACTACTATTTTGGTGTCTTGTGATTAATTGTTCTAAAGCTTCGTAATAAAGATCCTTTACCTCTTCCTCTTTGTCCTCCGTAGGGCAATGTACGTTAATAACCACGTAATTGTACCACGCTCCTTCGATGATGATATACGAGAGTCTGTCGTTCACGAATTTGAAACTTTTAACAGCGTGTATAATTCTTTTGCTAACCAGAAATCCGGTACCTAAGGAGTGTCCGCTCGCGCCCCCGAATATAAAGATGAAGTTATCTTTTGCTAAAATCCCGCTATCTTGCCACCGAGTTTCTTGTATTGCTACTAAATCTAATTCGCGCTCGCCAGCTTCTTTTAAGATTTCCTGGTACGCGCCTGCTCTGTATAAGCTGCGCACATTCCACGTTCCCACCTTTAAGTCCCTATTGGTTTTGGTTTGGTTTTTTTTTTTTTGAGCCATGATAGTAAGTTAAACCCGCGCGTTTTGGATCCTGTTCCGATCGCAGGTGAGTCAACCGTTCTAGAGGTGATAACCCCCATACCTCTCTAGAACTAAGTATGAGAGCTTTCCGACTTTGATGAGGACGGAGCCAACTCATCTTCGGACACACTACGGAATCATTCTCGTATCCTAACGCCCCCCTGCAAGGCAGCGCGCCTTCGCTGGCTTCGTTGCCGTGTAAGACCAGGTGGCGAATCATTCTACACATCCCCTTTCGGGGCAGTTGTCATCGCTCCCGCATCCTCCACGACAGCAGGATTTTTGTAATGTGTGCTAAAAGAGATAGAATATAGACATAGTGAGGTAGAAAGAGAAAGTGAAAATAGGACATATTGTTGAGTGTTCGTTGTTGTGGTGGTGCTTGCGTAGTGTTTCTAGATGAATGCGTTCGCCAGTGTGGGCTCATCACACCCACGCCCGGGCCTATCGGCTGTCCGCGGCTATTCGATTTAATCGCAGTTAACCTCCTTCTCAGGGGCCGTTTCTCTATCCGCAACCTGAGAACGCGCTGTGTAGTGGTGATAGGCACCCACCCGTCCGCTCTGAACGACTACGCCCAATACCCGCTTAGGGTACCGGCGTTGCAACAGAAAACTACAAGTCTTAGCTCTTTTAAATTAAGTGAGAATATTATTTTACATTGAAACGAGATTTATTATTTACTTGCACTTCTAAAAATTATTTGAATAAACGATCGGTTTACCGTAAAAGAGATCTTGTGAGTTATATTTATTTACGAGAAAATCCAAACTACCCAGTACGAGTCTACAGTTGCAATCTACTCAACTAGTACACGGTTCAACATAAAGGTAAGCTTCTCATTTATTTTACTAACAGTGAGAGTGTTAGGCGCGAATTAACAATTTCTTACAGCCTCGCCACTACACATATCATTACATTCCTATCTATTCAATTTAGGATAGTCAGGACGTAACAACATAATACGGGAATATGCGACTCAAGATTCAAATATTTTTTAAATTTTCCTATTAACTTATGAACTATGGATCAAAAGTATATGATTGAATATGTTTTTAGAAATGCCAAGGGTAATATGGATTATATTTTATAAAATAATGTACGTGCATGGGTATACCTAAAAAATATGAAAAACAATTACTTGACATATGTTATGTTTGTTTTGGGGATTTCACTACTTTTGTAAAGAAATTTTTACTCGACAATATTTTATCTTTTAGAAAGGTTTTTAGAGGAGATATAATTGTTAAGTAATTGATTTCATCTTTTGGGTACACGCATATATTATTTTAGAAAATGAATCTTTGCACTTGAATCGTAGTTGATACAGCAGTTTCTATTTATTTACCAATAATAAACTCACTATGCACCAGTCAGACCATTAAAATTGACTTAATTATTTAAAAGCTATTCAAAAACTTAAAAACCACTTTAAGTCTTGAATCGTCTTTTTCAATATTATTAAGTTTGAATATTTTCAATGACTTTTGGACTATGCACTAAAAGTATATGATATAATTTGTTTTTCAAAATACTTAAAGTTGATGATCAATTTTAAATTAGACTCATTCTTTCATAATTAGAATAAGCTGAGATCATATTTTACCTGGGACCGACCAGAGGAAAATTTTGAAATTTTGATATAATAGTATATTGTGTACTAATAGTGTAAAGTAGGCTTTCAAAAATTAACGCGCAAAAAATTTTTTAGGGCCGCTTTTTAGGTCCAAAAAATGCGAAAATCCTGCACGTGTTACAAAAAGTCATTTGCAAGTCTAATTTAATAGTTGAACTGGTGCAGACTTCGAGATCCCGTCTCGTCTCGAGAATCCAGAGATTCTTTTAGATTTCCTAAATATTGCGAGAATCTCGAAATTTATCCCGCATGCGAGTCAAAAATAAGCCGAATACATCACATGAGTTGAGCATAGTATTGTTTTGGATTCTTATTGATCATAATAATTACATTCTCGCGCAAGAGCGAAATGTGCCATTTTTAGCACTCAAACGCGTGTGCAAATAGTATATGTTAATACGAGTGCGCAAAGTAAGTGATTCCCGCATGGATTCTCGTGCGAGGAACACTTACTTTTTGTACATGAATTGAATTATAATTTTTAAAATGACGTGCGCAAAAACTACGCGACATGTTTACGGAAAACGAGTCCAAAAAACTGGTTTAGAAATAGTGCATTTTTCCTTTTTTTCGCTTATAATGCCACTTTTTGTGTATAAAACATTTCTAAACATTCAAAATAAAATTCCTGCATTCATACTAAAACTACAGGTGTACAAAATATCCTTATTGAATTTGAGCCTAAAAGAACCATTCGTTCACTTGGAATCCTACGGACAGTGAAAAAATTCACGAAACATTGCACCGAGTACCACAATGGGCCAGCAGGGATAATTAAAGTTTTAGCACGGTAATGTTAAAGGTATTTATACTAAATATCACTAATAAAAATTTCAAATGATTTACTTTAATTTTGTCAATTTTACTCACAATTCCTTTTTTTCAGGATTTAAAGGTATGTCCCCTTAAGGGGGCAAGCCTGGGTTAAATCCTGCAAAAAAACAACAAAATATTCGTCCAAAAAATTTTTTCTTTTTACGTAAATTAAAAAACAACAATTTTTATTGGACGAATATTTTGTTGTTTTTTTGTAGGATTTAACCCAGGCTGCACCCTTTAAGTAGAAGCTGGAATACTTGAACAAACACACATACATTCGTACGGATATTTTCTAAAAATACTATTTTTTGACTAGAAAAGCAACACTTTCTACATGTTTTTACGCAAACTCCAAAAATTACTATTACAAGGCTTCCTTATGAAGGAAGCAAAAGATCGGCATAACGAAGAAATCGGGGAGGAAACAAATTAAAACCATAATGCATAAATCCACCAACCCTATACGCGGTGAGCTTCGATTGAAGAGTTTATTTAAAAAATACATCAGCAAATCGGAGGAAGGCGGAATAAAATAAAAACCAAAATGTATAAACCTACCTACTCTATAGGTAGCTACTATTGATCAGTTTTTTAATAAAAAAATATGTTGGCAAACCGGAGGAAGGCAGAATAAAATCAAAGCCAAAATGCATAAACGTTTGCGATAAGAGTTTTTTATTTTACAAATACTGGCAAATCGGAGAAAAGCGAGCGAGTTCAAGAACAAAATGAGCACTAAAATAAACCTACTTACCCTATACGCAGCTACTTTTGATAGGAGATATTTTTATTTAAAAAATATGTCGGAAAATTTGAGGATGGCGAGCGGTAGCGAAAATAAAATAGAAACCAAAATGCCTAGATCCCTTATGTATTTTAGTTTATGCCCGCTCTCGCACGCTGTTCTTTGATTTGCCACACCTTTTTCAAAAACAGATATTCTTTTATAAAAGTAGCTGCGTATAGGGTAGATGGGTTTATGCATTTTAGTGTTCATTTTATTCTCGATCTCGTTTGTCTTTCTTCGATTCACCAAAGTATTTTTTAAATAAAAAACTCTTATTGCAAGTATTTATGCATTTTGCGTTTGATTTTATTCCGCCTTCCTTTGGTTTGTAAACATATTTTTTAAATAAAAACTCCGATTAATAGTAGTTGCGTATAGGGTACGTGGATTTATGCATTTTGGTTTTAATTTCATTCCGCCTTCCTCCGATTTGTTGACGTATTTTTTAAATGAACTCTCTGATTGAAACTCGCTGCGAATAAGGTAGATGGATTTTTATGCATTATGGTTTTGATTTTTTCGGCCTCGATCTCTCCGATGTGCCAACATTTTTGTTTTTGTTTTTGTGCTATGTATTTTCCTTTTATTTATATAAAAATATGGCGCAGTCTCTTGAAATTAAAATTTTTAAGTGTCATTATTCGATATAGTTTCTTATTTGAACTTTTTATGCTAAAAACTTTTTGTGACTATGTCGGCTTTATGGGTTTCAGTGGAGGGGCGCTGTTCACTTGCAATTTGTGAGACTGAGACGGCCATAGTGTTAAGTTTAGTGAATCAATCTACCGAAAAAAATACCAATCGGACTTATGGTTTTTGTAAAAGTTGTGAAATACGAGCGGGTGTTTACTCGTGTTTATGTGATTACAGCGCCAACCTCAAACACCAATTTTACTTATTAACTTTTTTAATTTCATTTTTCATCAATATAATGAGCAGAGCGCCATAGGTTTGAGATAATTGAATCATTCTACCGAAAGAAAATGTCAATACGGCTTTTAGTTTTTTTGGCATTTGAAATACTAAATACCCCGTGGCGGATTTTCGAAGCTATAGCTCCCACCTCCCCTTAAGATGATATTTTTCTAAAAGTAAACGTACTGTAAATAGAGTGACCTCTTTTATAATTCTTATCTCATTTGAAATGAGATAAGAATTACAAAAGAGGTCACTCTAATTATATAACAATTAAAAAATATGAAAACAGTCACTCCGTGGGACCGCAGAACTGGAGTACATCAGAACGCCAAAATAAGGTTATCTTTAATATAATAGAGGGTATTTAGAAATTTTTTAACCTCTTTCAACACTTTATAATATTTTGTAATATTTGTAATCCTCTCTTAAAAAAGATATGACCGGATGTTGTGAAGCCGTTAATGAAGCTATTTGATTGGTTGAAAAACGAATATCCGGTCAGAATGTAGTTGGGATTTTAAATCTAACCTCAAGAAAATTGAGCGCGCAAAGCGTGCATTGGATTGAGGTAGTAAATTTTGAAATCTTTGAGCAGCGGAAGGAGCAGTAAAACAATTGGCGAGTCTGGAAAAGTACATTCGTCCCTTGTTGTTCACCGCATATTTGTTAAAACAAGTGCATAAGAGGGCTATACTCCGTTAACCCGTAAAAATTTTTTTTAAATCTCGGCCAACATTTTTTTACTAATCCAGTATGCCTCCAAATGAACAGGAAAATGTTTTCGGATCCGTGTGTGCTTCTAGTGCAATGGAGTATATCGTCATGACTTTGGAGTACAATCCTTGAGTATATCGTCATGACTTTGAACAGAATAGCATATTTCGATACAAGTGTGCAAACTTCACACTAGCATAGAATCAAATTTTGAGCACTTGTACCAAACGTTATTTTTTTTATACAGTGGGTAGAAAATGCGATGTACGCTTGCGTAACAGTTTTATTAATATCCAATTGGGTATTAGGCCTGGACTTAAATTAGTACCGTTTTCTTCAATATTACAAATCATTCGTTCAATGACTTCATAACCTATGACCTTACTATCAAGAAATGGTTCAGTTGCTAATCTCGGAGCACGTGATAATTGATGTCTTTATATATAGGGTTAATGTAAGAGGAAAGTTAACAGTAAAGACTCCATGATTTGCAACTAAATCACCACTAAATATGCAGTCTGGCAAACATTTGAACTTGCACATATTATCAACAGAAGATCAAAACGATTTTAGATTACACACACACACTAGTGGGATCCGCCCCCCCCCCCCCCCCTCAAATTTTATTTTTATGATTCGATGATTACTTTCTTGTTAGTACAATACAAAAGCTCAATTTTATTTTATAAAATTCCTAAATTATGAAAAAAGTCAAAAATTAAATGTTTGTCAAATAGTTGAGAAAATAAAAAGAAAATGCGTTACTAAAAGTAAAATTACTGAATTGACGTAGAACTTCTATTGCTAATGGCATTCAAAATGTACAGTTTTTTATTTTTCCCTTTTTTATATGAAAACTCAGATACGCAATTTAGATTTCCATTCTTCGGAAATTTCATCAAAACTATTTCAATTTTTTCTATTTTGGATTACGTGTAACGCTTATATATAAATCTGGTACGGTACATTCCTCTCTTAAAAAAGCGATGGGCTTTATTATGAAGCATTTAATTGATAATTGGTTGTCCGGTACAAGAATTTAGGAACGCTAATTAGAAATAAGAATTTTATTACATAACCTACAAACGCTTAAAACTGTTGGTGCTCGGCAGGTGGCAAAATTTAAATTCTAATTATAACATGATAAGGAGGGCGCGAAGCGCACTTAGATTCCCGAGTATATCATATAAGAGCCATTGCATTTTGATAGTGTTATTGTATATACCTGAAACTTCCAATATATGTTGTTAATCGTTCTTTTCATCTTTACTGTAGCATAATGGAAAAGTCTGTTTTTTTTTATTTTATAGCGATATTTTAATTTAGAAATTTAATTTTTTTTTTGTAATAACTTTATTGAAAGAGTTAATCAATGTAAATCAGTAAATATGTATCTGGAAGTGAAAAATATTTCTTATCTTTTCATTGTGGATAAATTAGATTATCGGTTTCGCTCTATGTCATACCCCAAAAAGTAAAAGTTTTTGAAAGCGTTATAACTACACTGTGAAACTTTAAAAAAAAGAGCATGATAATTAAGAATGATAGGAGTTACTTACTGCATGAATATGAAGTTATTTTACACATTATTTTCTGAGAAGAAACTCAATTATCAAAAACAAAAAACGTTCTTGTATCCATGCTACAAGGAAGCTTAGAATTATGCAAACCGCCTTAACTAAAAAAAAGACACAAATCAAATTAAAAAGTTGGATTTTCTTGTTATCCTAATTCCTATTTTCATATAAATCTATCAATCTCTGTGAGTTAAGTGTACTACTTTATACCTTTCTTCGAGCTACTCGCTAACTTTATAAGATTTATAAATATTTCAAGTTTAATTTTAGTCAATATTTTATGAAAACTTTAAACAGGTTAGCCGAATCATTATTAAATAAAAATAATTCGGATTAATAAGAACTATTAACTATAAAAAGTCTAAGTTATTTCGTAAATACGAAAAACCGCTACCAATTCTTTGGCACGTAGCTTCCTCCAACAAATGTTGTAATTCAAATAGATAAAATATTGTTCAAATATACAGTATATTAATGATTTTTAAAATACTTTCAATCTTAATTATTTTATACGAGGAACACATTATTTTACATAGGGTCCTCATAACCTCATAAAATCATGAATTGTCTTAAAACATTCTAAACTTTAGTTAGCGAGTTATAAGGTTTAACAGAAATAGTAATTTTCAGTTATACAGGGTATACAGGGTGAGAGATAAAGAATTTGAATCCTGATATCTTTTAAACTAAACGGTTTTATAAGCTGCAAAAATAACCTAGCCGAGGTGATCAAAAGATCGATATTTGCCCAAAATTTCAACTTAATTAAAGCCTTTTTACTCCCCATTTTGAAATCCAATTTTTTTTTTTTTCAATGTTTAGCTTGAAAACTAGTCATCGAAATGGTTTAAAATTTTTACAGCAAATAGATATTATCGTTTTTTATTGTCATACATTTTTTCAAAACGCTTGACGATTTAGTTTTGGAGATATTAAATTTTTTTTAAAAATTAACTTTTTTATCATAAAAATTGAACGGAATGGTCAATCTGGAAAATCTAAAGGCAAAAAATAGGCAATTTTATGCTATTTTAGATATACTATTGTTGAATATATTGTATATATCATATTATCAAAAAAAAGCAAAAATATTTTTTCAAAAATCAAAAAATGGCTATAATATGGCCATAAAATGGTCAGAATCATACAAAAAAATTTCGAATTCAGAATCAGAAAACATATATGCATGCCAAATTTTATTACGATCGATCGCGTGGTTCCAGAATTGTGACGGTATACGTACATACACGTACACACACACATAGCCATCCGCACAGAGATTTTCTAAAAACGCATGATTCGTACTCCAAACACCTCCAAATGCGTTTCTACGAAGTTTCAGCAAAACTGAACATTTTACTATTACAAAGCTTTCTCTTAGGAGGAAGCAAATTCCAATAACCCATCGGAGTTTATCATCATGCAGCGCCTATAGATGCACTTACACAGTTACGACACTTTAAATGCGACACTATTACTGCACCATAACTTAAATACTATCTAGAGAATTTCATATATTTACATGTATTTAATATCATTGAAAATCAAAACAACTTGTTGATTCCAAATTAGCACTGCAGCAAATGAAAAGCAAAGGAAAATGCTTAACTCGTGCAGCGTAGTTATTCGGGATTTTCAACTTATAAGAATGCGAGGCGGACTCTGAAACGATAATCCGGAGATTCTATTTGTGACGTGACTACTCACTTATTGAAAGTCAGTTGCATGACCTTCTGCACAAAGTCATGCATAAATTTGCGCACTATGCAGGTGAAAATATATATTGCTACATTGTCAACATTTCTAGCTCTGGCTATAAACGCATGTAGGAACCTCTGTAAAAATCTCTGCAGATTGCTCTTCATAAATATCTGCACATTCTTTCTGAAAAAGGATGTTTGAACTGAGCGAATTATTTGTAGAATTTTCTGCTAGGTGTTTTATACATTAACGTGCGTACTGCATGTAGGTTTGCATTAAGATTTTATGCAGACGTTTTCTACCTGACATTCTCCATAAATGTCAACTGGGCTACCAACATATAAACCTGTACATTATCTTGTACCTCAGCCTACACATTTCCCTCGTGTACAAAAATGTGTGTACACATCTACTACCAATTTTCAATCAGTTAATAATTAGTTCTTCTTTTCTATTAACGTACAAATTTTTTGTTTGGATCATTTTTTCGGCTAGGCACTTATCTTAGGCACTTTTTTGCAGTGGTTTTAGAAAACTTGTTACTTCTACATATAAAAGACTAGTCGCGGAACTTTCATTTTGCTTTGTTAGCATTATTTATGATTATCGAAGGTTGTTAGAGCAATACACCACTTTAATTTTAAGTAATTTCATAGAGCAGATCCGGAGAAAAGCGGGAAGGAGGAATTTTAACTCCTACGTTCAGAGTCCGTTCTACTGTTTCAATGTTTTATATCATACAGTCCAACATGGCGGGAGAGCGGATGCCCCCGACAAGTGCGCTAGTAATTTTGCTTGTCACACGCTGAAAACAACTACGACACTAGTTTATGTCATTTGTGATGCAGCGTATCCTCGTAATTGTCTAGCTGAAAAATCAATTGAGTTTAAAATTATTAGTGCAAGTCTAATAATCTGTCCAGGGCATGGCAGCAAAGACCTAACCTCAAAAATTGATGAGGAAAGTCTAAATAACGCAGCGAGATTGTTGATTGCTCAAATAAAACTGAGCAAATCAGAAGAAATAAGGAGTAAACTTTTACCAAGTGCATTAAGTACAGCACAAGATTCGCTTGAAATCTATATTGAAGAAAAATACAAACTTGTCAAGAACGAAAATTTTCTACTGAAACAATTAGTAAGTGAACTAAATGAAAGAAACTCTTTTAAAAGAAAAACTGCAAATAAAGCCAAACGAGAGGACCTCAAAAAGTCTGTCGTATTCAGAGATAACCAGTTTTCCAAAGCCACTCCGAAAAAAACCTAAAATAACTTAAAACTATAACATGAACAAATTTTTCTGTGAGATATGCCGTAAATTGAGTGATATTAATGGAAACCTAATAATACTGAACTTGAACTACCTAAATTGAATGCAAATTCAATTTTTCTGAAACCAACGAATTCGACAGAAGTAACAACTATAATCAATAATTTAAAACTTAAGAAAGGTGGCGTTTCGGCAGTTACGTCGATAGTGTACCAGCGCAAACGAATATTAAAATAAGAGACAAAACAATTAACAGGGTCAAAAGCGTTAAATATTTCGGGATGGTCATCGATTACAATTTAAAATGGAACAAGCACATTCAATACATAGTTACAAAATATCTGGTGTATATATTTTATAAAATCGCAAAAACAATGACAGTTGAAACTCTGCGTATAATTTATTATGCTTTCTTTCATAGCATAATAAGTTATGGCATTATAGCTTGGGGAGGAGCATATCAAAACAACTTAAATATTCTACAGAACTTACAAAAAAAAATACTAAAAATAGTAAATAAAAACAACTTTGTAGTTCAGGGCAATCCCCAAAAATAGAACAACTTTTTTGCTTGGAGGCGTTGAGACTACACCACCATGACCTTAAATATCAATTTCTTACGTCTGATAGTATAACAAGGAATAAAAGTATTATACCCAAAAATAATAAAAGAATTAGTGATAAGAATAGCTTTAAGAAAGCCGTAGTGATATTTAATGCGCTTCCTAACAAAGTAAAATTGTAAATATAGAAAAACATTCGTAAAATAATAAGATTGAAAGTTGGATTAAACTTAACTGTTAGTAGTGATAGCTTAAAATGATCTCGCGAACATACAATTGTAAATTGTACTGTTACTAATTGTTAAAAAAGATATATTGATACAGACTGTTTTTTAGTTTGTAAGAATTTAGTATTTAAGTACCCTGGTAGAAACGTTCGCGAATCATTCGCCAACGACTGGCCAATTTTATGAAGTTTGGCCAACAGTTCCAGCAGCCATTGGCCAAAAAACGCGTTTATTTCGTCAGGCTTTTACACTATCCATTGGGCAACGGTTGTCCAATTTTATAACTCGTACAAAAAGATAATAAATCATCAATGCCTGCTCAAATAATTTACTAATATGACTCTATTATTAATAAACACGCATTAGATCGAACAATAATATGGTTTTGACATCGTAGAACTAGATTTTAAGTGAGTAAAAACTTTCATTAAATTTTGGAGTTATGTGAAAAGGTGTACGCACAAGTCGCCACGAGTGACGACGCCGTGGGCCAACCGTTGGAGAATAGGCCATCGTGGTTGGCTTATTTTCTACCAGGGTGCTTTAATTTCTTTATGTATATATATTTTTATTTTTATTTTATCTGTATACACCCTAGTCCTACGATCAGGTAACAATGTTTATCTCTGCGGATTTTTGGATATTAGTTATACTAATATTCTGTAAAACGACTGGTTTCAATAAATAAATAAATCAATAAACACTTCTATATGTAAACCTCATTAGGGGTCCAGCCTGGGTTAAATCCTACAAAAAACAACAAAATATTCGTTCAATAAAATTTGTTTCTTTTGACGTAAATTAAAAAATAAAAAATATCTACTGTAAATATTTACACTATACACTATTTCTACCGGGAAATTAATATATATATATATATATATATATATATATATATATATATATATATAAGGAATTGTGTTCAAGTATACTTTGCATTTTGTAACATTGCTGTATATATAGTCTGCAAATAGTTTTTATCAGCAAAAACCATAATAGAAAATTTCATACAATGCCTACAGCATTTTAATAAATGAATGCGCTTGAACACATAAAACATGCGCTTGAAATAACATAAAACAGCTGCAGCATTTTAATAAAAGGATGCACTGAAAATTAATAAAATAAAAAAAAATACATATGACTTTCGAAAAATTTACCTTACCAACACGTCATCGCCGTGAAAGTCGGTTAACAACATAATAAAGTTAGCTAACGTTGGAAGAATAGAAAACATAATTTTCGATTATTTCTTTTTCTATTAATTGCAAGAATATCGGACATCACAACCTTTTACCATCGATGAATATTTTTTTCATACTTAAAAATAGGTAAGACAAACTATATGAAATAGATTAATAATCTTTTCAATTTCAATCGATAAAAAATCAGTAAATCTTAAATATTTGAAACATTAAGATTGTTTGGAATGTACTAAATTCACTACGCAGGTTGAGTTTATATAAATACTTTTCTGTTGTTTATCAATGACGTCTGCTTATGCGCGAAAATATGTATACATAGCGTGAAAAATTGGTTCCAGTGCTCATTCTGCTCTGACCTCTAGAAGCGGTAACTTGGCGAATCCCATTATTTTGATGATCAAAATTATCTGGAATATACTTTCATAGTTATTCGCTTGAATTTATTGCACTATCAGAAGCAGACTAAACGTTCGGAAGACTGCGCAGATTGAGTTTATATAAATACTTTCCTGTTATTTATCAATGAACTTTTATTAAATTTTCCTCTAATTATTTTGCTCTGACCTGTAGAAGCAGTATGTATGCGTAATATGTATGCGTTAAGATCCGTAAATCATAGTCATAGATAATTTAGTATCAGAAACAGAAACGTTTTGAAGTTTGCGCAGGTTATCATCATTTATATTATTTCTCATTTGAAGTTTGTTTAATAATTTTAATAACTACAACATTGTGCATATATTGACTTTATGGGTTTCAATGGAGGGACGCTGTTCGCTTTGGCGATCGGTGAGACGGATCTGAAATCGTTACCTTTAAGTCGATGCTATTGCAGAAGGTTGTTAATTAATTGATGATTTAAATGAGATTTAATATAATAGAATGAGAGAAAGAGAGAGAGAGAGAGAGAGAGAGAGAGAGAGAGAGAGAGAGAGATAGCACAATAATTGATTATGTATATGTAATTGATTGTAAATAATTTTATCCATCAAACAAAAAAAAAAAAAAAAAACTTTATAGAATTATTTATGAAGTAAAAGCGATTTTGATATTAATGCATGGCATAATGTTAAAGGAAGCTACATTTCAAAGAATTGGCAGCGGTTTTTTGTATTTCCGAAAATATTGAATTCCGCGACTATAAATTTGGAGAAGAAAAAGTCCCTTCTGCACTCCGATTGGAGATAAGGCAGGAATAGGACAGACCAGGTTAATAAGTGATAAGACTTGGTGTAGAGTAACAAACAACGTATATTATTAACGACTGTGGTAAACAATAAGGTGTAAGACCGAAAGGTCTGTCCAGATCGGCGGCCAGGCCGGAACTAATCACTCCTAAGCTCGCCTCGCGCTCGCCACGGCGTGGTGGTCCGCCAGGTGGCGCGTCGGTCCAATGGTGGTCGCAGGAGGGGACCCCCACATAAATGCGCGTATTCATGCTTTTAAAATCAACGCAGAAAAATATAAAAAAACGCGTTGTCCCTAATTTTATAGATAAAACGTGACCTCGGTCAGGATCTGGAATAAAATACTATATGCAACATAGGACAAATGTAGATTTTTCCCTCTGGCGATTACTGCTCTCCTGAAAGAATTTTTCCCTCGGGTATACTATACTACTGTACTCGCAATAACCTACCCAAACTATTCTAACACTCTATAACTACCCCTAATGACAACTATTCTCGCTAAAAAAAGTTTACCTGAAAACTTTACGCGTTAATTAAAAAAAAAAACTTTTATTAATAAATATAAATTTACCTATATGATTGATTATAATTGAAAAAAAGGTTAGGAAATGCAAAGGAAATGTAACAATTTGCAGAAAATATATTCAAGTTGTATCTAGATAGGTTAAGAGGTTGGGATAATTACCAGCTCAATGAATCAGTTTTATTTTATTAATATTCCAATTTTTTATATTTAATACAGTCCTACTCCACTATCTGAACAAGGTTTGTATGATACGCATGCACTGCACTTTATTTCCCTTGACCGTACCAAGTCATCAACTTTATTTTATAATGTCATGCTGTTTGATTAAATAAAATAAATAGAAATTGTTTGCATTAGCATAATAATAGTGCCTTGTTCAACAAAACTAAACTAAAAATGAACCCATTTAAACATTTAATGTGGTTTCGAGTACATTGGATAAGAATTTCACATTTTGCTTGGTATCGGTAATTTGGGCCAAAATTTCAAATCAGTCAATTAAAGTAATAACACAATAAAGATTGCTTAAACTTATTAATCAGCTCTTAGCATTTTCAAAAAGAGTACACATCAATAATTTTTATTGTATTATTATCACTTTAATTGACTCATTTGAAATTTTGGTCCAAAATCACTGATGCCAAGAAAAATGTGAAATTCTTATCTAATGTACTCAAAGCCACAATGAGTGTTCGAATGGGTTCATTTTTAGTTTAGTATTGTTGAACAAGGCATTTTATCATTTAATCAGACAGCATGACATCCTCTCTTAAAAAAATGATGGTCTTTGTTGTGAAGTATTTAATACGTGATTCTGATTGGTTGCTGTTTGGTTGCCTAGGCAACGAGATCAGAACGGCGCTTTAAATTCATAACCCTCAAAACAGTCATAACTCATAACCCTGCTAGAAATGTTTAAGGTGTTTAAAATGGAATGTGGAAACCTTGATAATAGATAAAATATATGTAATATAACTAGCAAGAAATTTTAGTAAAAATTAATCATTACCAAGAGTGTGTAGTATTACAACATGTGTATTGAAAAGTGGCACCCTAATCCTATTTGAAGTAGTAATAAAGTGTGTGAATATTATTTAGTTTTTTTTTAAATGTCAGTGAGAAGTTCAATTAAAAGAATAAAGAGTTTGAAGATATACTGTGTCTCTGTGCCCAAAGTCGCCCTCGGTGAGGTTTGAGAGGTGAATTTAAAGAAAAGTTCAGTATCCGAGTCAGTAAGTTTAAGTCTATCATTATACCATCCTCTTTGAATTGTAAAAAGCCTACTAGACATGTTACCTAGAAATATGTAACCTAGATGATTCTGATTTAACTGTTTTCGTTCATATTTTTACATCAAGGCTCATGCGAATTTTTTAATTGAGCAGGTCAAATTTTACTTATAGCCAGTTACGCGGAAACTACTATCTCTAGCACATTGTATTTCTGGTTTCTAGCATATTTTTACATGGAGAAAGTGATAAATGTTTTGGCTTTTTTGTCAAGGTTTTAGGTAATTAGAATTTTGACTTTTAACAGTTGTGAGAGATTTTGAGACCGATACCTGTTTATCCATTTTTGCATTTTTTCTCATTCGAAAACTAACTGGACAGATATTTAAAGTTGAATCAACGTTAACTGAAATACTTTTGTGTTCGACTACAACACCCATGATAATTATTTAGTCGTATAGCATGAGTTCGCATTCACATCAGTGTCGGAGTCGAAATCAGAAGTTTTTCAGTTAAGGTCGATTCAACTTTAAATATCTTTTCACAATCACAAAAGAAATCTATATGCCAAATATGAGCTTTCTAGACCTGTTAGTTTTCGAATGAGAAAAAATGAAAAAATGGATAAACAGGTATCGGTCTCAAAATCTCTCACAACTGTTAAAAGTCAAAATTCTAATTAATGCCTTGACAAAAAAGCTAAAATACTTATCACTTTCTTCATGTAAAAATACACTGGAAACCAGAAATACAATGTGCTAGAGATGGTAGTTTCTGTGTAACTGTCTACAAGCAAAATTTGATACGCTAAATTAAAAAATTCATATGGGCCTCGATGTGAAAATATGAATGAAAACAGTTAAATCATAATCATGTAGGTTACATGTTTTCTCGGTAGCATAGTAAGTATCTGTGTAAAATTTCAGTTGTATAGCTTTTTTATAATGCAAATAAATGGCATTGTAATGATAGACAAACCCACTGACTTATACTGAACTTTTCTTCAAATTCACTATTCAAACCAATGATGACGACATTGAGCATTATTAATATATTTATTAAAAAATAGTTTTGAGGGATTTAGTAACATGTTACATGCTTATAAAATATTAGCAGACGTTAGTGTGCCGCCCAACACTTATGGTAGATTTTCTACCAGTATTATTATATTAGACAGAGATAGAAACAAGAGCGCGCGAAGCGCGCCTTCATTCCTAGTATAAAATAAAGTTGATGACTTGGTACGGTCAAGGGAAATGAAGTGCAGTGCATGCGTATCATAAAAACCTTGTTCAGATAGTCGAGTAGGACTGTATTAAATATAAAAAATTTGACCGATTCATTTAGCTGGTGATAATCCTAACCTCGTAACCTCAAATTAGCCTCCAGCAGACATCTTGGAAACTTAGCAGTTCCTAGGCCACATTTTTTGTTAAATTTTAGCTTGGCAACCATTAAAACAGTTAGCTAAATCTAAAGGTCTTAGCAAATTCGAACCGTTAATTTTCTACCAGGGGAGATATCGGCGCAAAAGCTTCGCAAATCCGCCACGGGGTATTTTGTATTTTCAAACTTTTTGAAAAACAGAAAGTCCGATCAAATTTTTTTTTCGGTTGAACAATTCATTAAACGTAACACTACGGCGCTACAGACTGGGTTTTTCATTTGCAAGCATTATTTAAAAAGTTTTATGTAAACGACATCCCCTTAAATCCCAGCAGAAAGAGCCGAGAACTGATAGCTGCTTGTAGCGCTTGTAAAGCAGGGCGGAAACGGCGAGAGATATAAGAGCTGCAGCGCGCACATTACGTGCGGCAAAAAAGCGTATCAGGGGAAAGATCTGCCGCTACTTTTGTTCGTTTGTGACGGTCGGCTTCTAGTCGTTTCACTTCCCAGTAAAAAAGCGTGTACCTGACGAGTCTATAGAAGTATTCGCTTCAAAAATTAGCAATATTTATCTAAATGTCTAGTAAATATTTTAAAAATGTTATAAATTTAAACAATACATAGGAACAATACATTAGTACAAAGAAAGCTGCATATTAATGAATTGGCAGAATTTTTTTAATTTGTCAAATCTAAGCCTTATGCTCGAGAACGTTTGATATTCAATTTTTCATAAATGTTTAGTTCAAGTTTAATGATGATTAGTAATTTATTAATATTTTAACTCGAAATTCCGTGTAAAATAGAAAAAGTACATAAACAAAACATTATTGCTTTTCACTGATTTAAAACATAGTTTTCAACACTTTAATCTTTATCGTAGCTGGACAATCATTCCTGATATCGATTACTGTCTCTGGTATTTCTACAAGATAAGCTCGATTGACACATTGTTAAAAAATGTTCACGTGTACAAAATATCTAAAAATATTTCACATTTGATTGACTAGTTTTCAGGTATAATTTATTTATTTGTAACTAACTGTAACTGTAAATAATGTTGAAGCCTTTCTTGTTTTAATGAAGTTGTTTTTTGCTATTTTGATTTGATAAATATACAATGTCATTGTTATCCACATCCATCGGTATGATTCTTTCAAAATGATGACTACAATTATTAGTTGTTTTATCAGCTAAACTTATTATTTTATTATCTATATTTTTTTTTTTTTTTTGATTGATTTTTAGCAGTTACTTTTTATTTGTATTGGCTTCTTAAAGAGTTAATTAATGATTGCTGTAAGTAATACCTCAAGTTCCTCAATATTAATTTTATCAAAATTTAATTTAAATTTAGCATATTTTATTGCATGAGTAACGTTTCTTATAATTGAAATTTCAGAAATTGTTTCAAAATAAATTTTTAAAGTACAAATTTTCAAACAAAAACTAGCACAATTCACGATTTGCCGCGAAGAGTAGCACAGTTCAGAAATGCCGCCAAGAGTAGCACAACTCGCGACTTTATATTACTTAAAATGTGAGTATTTAACGTTTTTATTGGGTTATTTGGTTGGTTAAGTTCATGAAAACCTTGGACAAAGACAGACAAACCTCAAAGTTTTAAAAGGTATCGGAAATTTCTAAAAAAAAGTGAATAATTTAAAAAAATTTTTGTAAAAAATTATTGTATTTGGGAAAACAATTTTAAATTCGGTAAAAAGTTGTAAATTGTGAATATTTAAAAATGTTCATTAGGGACACTTTCGCAAAAATCGGGAAATTTTTATAAAAATTGGTTGTTTAAAGTTTGAGTTGTAGTCTAGCGTGTGTCAAATGAGTTGTGCTACTTATGACAGGGAATTTGAACAATGCTACTCTTCATAGGGAGCGACGATATTAACAAGTATTGGGGGAGTTTTACAAAAATGATCAAATATAATATTTTAATATTATGTAGATGACTGGCGCAGCGAGATGCAAATCAAAAAACGAAATTTATGTGAAATTAAAATTTCCTAAAATTACACAAAAAAAACTGGTTGGTAATGGTAACAAACCGCTTGGCAAAATACGCACCAACTATTTTTTTGGTTAACCTTACCAATAACTTGATTAATGTTACCAAAAAAGTAGGTAACTTACCAATTATTTTATTACACTTACCAAGTACTTGGTAAGGTTAACCAAAAAAATACTTGGTGCGTATTTTGCCAAGCGGTTTGTTACCAACCATTTTCTTCCGTGTAGTTACACCAGGCATAGTAAAATGCTAATATCAAACAAAAATACTAAATCCATGACCATAGAACTCCAAGCAGTAAACAATTTCATTTGAGAATTTTGTGCAATCTTTATCGCAATAAGGTAAACGAAAGCCCGTTCCAAAGTTAAGCCTAAAATAACTGAACTCACCTATCTCATGCACAAAATATTGCAAACCTTAAATATTAAACATATAAAACCCTAAGCTTCTAAATTAACTTAACCGAAGCACAGAAAGATAAAAAATGTTTCACAAGACAAGTAATCAGCTAAATCTACCTATTGTCAGATCCAGCCGAAAGATTTTGATTAAAAATAATAATAAAGTTGCTTTGAAAAATATTTCACGATTAACATTGAAAGCAATTGATATTAGGAGACAAGTATTAAGCTAAAACCAGCACCAGGGGTAAGTCGGTCTGAGAGTTTCGATTTTAGATCTCACTCAGCTTTCTTCGATGCACCGATGTATTAAAAAAAATTCTCTTATTTGAGCACTTGCTGTGTGGAGTACGTAAGCAAGTTTAATTTATCATTTGTCGCGCCTATCAATCAGTTATCCGAGAAGATTTTTTCTAACTAATACCGGGAACATGCTTTGTGAGCGGTGAAAGAGTGCTTCAGCTTTTTTCCTCTGAAGCAGAAAAGCAAAATACTTTTTCGAACTTATTTAACTAAAAATTACTATCACCTGTGTTCAAAGTTAATCGGAAAATACTTTTCAAAACGCGTATGAATACTTTTAATTTTTAGTCTAGGCGTTTCCGCTAGATCTGACAATAGATAGATGATACATAAATAAATAAATGAACGGAATAAGTTGATTTAGAAACTGAAGGTTTTATGTGTTTACGTTTTAGATTTGCGTTTTGTTGTACATGGGATAGATTTAAGTATTTTAGGTTTAGCTTTGGAACGCGCTTCTGTTTGCCTTACTGCGATATAGATCACACCAAATTTTTAAATGAGATTTTTTACTACTTAGGACTCGATGGTCATGGGTTAGGCGGGTTTATGAGTTTAGAATTTAGTATTTTTGTTTGATATTAGCATCTTACAATGCCTTGTGTATGTGGTTTCAGGAGATTTTAATTTAAGAGAATTTATATTTTTTGATTTGCATCTCGCTTCGTCTGGGGTACTACTAGTTACTAGGATTCCGTTTCTACCAGGGTAACAATGGATGTGTAGGTCCCACTATTCAAGCCAATAAAGTGGCTACACAGTTAACTACTCAAGTGATTACTGAACTACTACTAAATCCACTCGCGGAAATAATCTACGACTTTAGTCACGTGTTGCATAACGTACTATTATAGCACAGTGTGGCTAAAATCCGCTGTTAAGTCACATCTATCTCGCTCGGGTGCTAACTGCGCCGTGTAAAAAAGAACCATTTAAGTCACACGTATCGTAATCTACTATTAACTAGAATCATCTTCCTTTAAACTTTTCACACAAAAATAAGTATTTCTATAGGATATAGATAAACATACACCCGCGCGGGGATGCCGATACCCTATATGTGGCGCGTCCCTTGGGTGGCGGATATGGGAATGCTCATCGGCGCGTGGAGGTCTCCTCAACGTGTCAGAGGGTAGAGCAGAAATAAAATATGCTCCGTGGACCAAACAGGCTAGGGGAAGAAACCCCGAAAACAAACCAAATATGGATAGTGAATTTACAATATCACTACCCCAAGCGGGTAAGGTGACAAAGCCAAGCCTCGCCACTGATTCCGATCGGGTGAATAAGCCCCCGTGGCCTCCATTGGATTTGAGGGGGGGGGGGGGGGGGGGGGCAAACTCACTCAGATGCCGCAAAGGCTGGTCTCCTGACCTATGCTGTACAAAAAGATGCAGGTGCTATAGAATTGGAGGTGGACGCAGACAGTGATACAAGAGCTGTTTGTAAATCGCACAGGAATGAGCACTTAGACCACCTTGGCAGCAAAATCAATTAATTGACTATGTCCAGAACAGGAACAATGTGCACAAACAGATTAAGAATCTTGCTCGAAGCATAAGGGCAAGCTATAGGAATCTCTGCACGGTAGACGATGTCACAGCATTGCCAGCGTCCGGGAATCCGGGAAAATGAAACCCAGACAATCTCGAGTCTTACATCTCGAAAGGCGGGTACAACAAATAAAGACCCAACTACTCCGCAGGATAGGACTAGCGGAAATAAAGAGGGAAGTCGTCACAAGCGAATCAAAGAAAAAGGAGACAAAGGCAAATAAGAAAGATAAAAGTGTCCCTGGCGTCACAAACCAGAATAGGACCAGCAGGACCGGGACGGACGAAGCGGGCAAGACCACCTAGACCGAATTCTCTAATAATCAAGGCTGCAGAAGGAAAGAGCTATGCACACATTTTGTCAAAAATGAAATCGGATCAGCTCAGATAACGGCTAATATATAATATATACAATTTATAAGTTAATAATACGATTAGAAAATAATAATCAACGATACTTTTTTCGCAATAGCATTATTCCAGCTAAGAAAACAGACTAAACTATTAATGCTGCACTACAGAATACTACTTATTTAACATGGTGGGTCAGTATTTTTTCTGTTCTTTTTTGCGTGTAACGGGCCTAATCTTCCGTCACAACAGTGGCGACACTTCCATCTGTCTAGCAGCCATGGCTATGCCGGAGCCGGAATGGCGGT
>JAZHPH010000414.1:0-10201 GCA_037356405.1 Nasonia oneida | reverse complement strand
CCATGGCTATGCCGGAGCCGGAATGGCGGTACGACACTGCAGGAGCCGTACGACAGTCCCGCCGTCTACGACATCTCGTATGACACTTATGACGGTTTATGTCACGTTGTTGCGGTCTATAATTTTCGACTTGTTGAACGACGACAGCGCCACTAGGTGCTCTCTCTTAAATAGATGTGTTCGTATCTAAATAGTTCTTAATTCTGTTACTAAGGTTAAATATATATAACTGTTAGCACAAATAGTCTGGCTTTACAAGAACAAGATTGATGGCCTATGTAGGGTGACTACTATCAAAACGTCAACAGAAGAGTGCAAACATCCGATCAAGAAGCTTGTTCTATTTCCCATCGATAACGAAGCAGTGACCCATGTTGCCGCGATTTGATCAGGTGTACCGTGACGTTGTGGAGTAATATTTATCCGTGCGGAAATATTGTTCTTCCATTTCCGATGTAAAACATCTTATAACGTGCTTGGCGGGTAACAACGACTGTTGGTGGCACGATGCGTGATGCGAAAACTTCGTGCAGCCCGGATCTTCCTACTCCTCTCTCTCTCTCTCTCTCTCTCTCTCTCTCTCTCTCTCTCTCTCTCGGGTGTATAAGGCGGTGCATCCATCGCCCCTTTCCTCTGAAGTCCCATCGTCTTTGCCACTCAGCTAAGGTTTATTTCTTTGCGGATTTCCAAACTTCCTTTTGAGTATTGTCACCACGCCAGCTTTCTTTGTATATATTTTTTCGTTCTGTTGCTAGAAGGTCAATACACAAAGAGAAGTTTTCAGCAGAAAACGCGGTGCCCGAGAAACGCTCACCGCGCATCGTAGTGCCGTGCACGCCGAATCGCGATGTACGTTCACTCCATGCGCGGAAGACAATTTTAACCATTAAAGGATGTCACACCATGCGTGTAGCGACTTGTGCGTTTCTCAGGCACCGCGCTTTCTGCTGAAAACTTCTCTCCGTGTAGGCAGCATACTTGAGATAACGCACACTGCATCTTCTGAAACTGTTCGGTAGACAGAAGCGACCCACAATGCACTTCTCCTATGAACTGTTGACAACTTTCGTGCATAGGACTTCACCAACATAGCGTCCGCCCATATTGGGGCACCGTATAACATAATTGGTGTAGTTACACTGGCTAGGAGTAACCTTTGACCCTGCGTTGGTCCAACCACATTTAGCATTAGTTGCGATAGTGCAGCACCGACTTTTGCTGCCTTATTGCTTACCCTCTCCAGATGCTGCTTAAACGTTAGTCTGGCGTCCATAGTGATTTCCAGGTACTTAATGGTCGGCTGAAAGTCTATTTTGTGTTTGTCCACTGTCAGTGTTATTGTCTCTATCTCCAACTAGGTACAAGGATAGCCTCCGTTTTACGGCTAGCAAGCTCAAGTCCAGTTTGCTTTAGCCAATCGTAGATCATACCTACTGCCTTCTTAGCTATTTTCGTCGCCTCTTCCATTTGCAATGTCATCTGCAAATCATACAACCATTTTCGTATCGTTCTCTGTGTCATACAAATGGGTGCTGTCTTTCAGGTAGTAAGACATAATCCTCCTTATATATGCGGGTACCTCTTTTTTCCGTAGTGCCTCGTGTATCTTGCCCCAGCTAGCTGAGCATTTTTAACATCCAGTGTAACAATAGCACAGTACTTCATGGCTCCTCCTTTTTATCTCTTCCATTCTATTGCAGTTCTAACGGTGTCGACTACTAAGCTTACGCAGTCAAGAGTAGAGCGTTTTTTCCTGAACCCGTATTGATATTCCCTTAATCCACCTGGTTTTTCAATAATTTGGTCCATCCTAACGCCGATTATGCGCTCAAAAATCTTGCTTGGGGTGTCCAGCATGCAGAGTGGACTGTATGAGGCAGCTTCTCTAGGTGGCTTATTGCTTCCTCCTAGAGGAAACTTTGTAATAGTAAAATTTTGAGTTTAGTCAAAACTTCTAGAAAATACTTTTTGGTGTGTTAGAAGTTCAAATCAAGTGTTTTGAGATAATGTCCGTATAGATATGTGTGTGTATGTATACTGTAATATTTCTGGAACTACTCCGTCAATATCAATAAAATTTGACATGCATATCTATTTTTGGATTCTGCATTCGGGAAAAACAGTTATTTTTTATTTTTTTAACAATTTTTTTATTGCCATTTTTTGATTTTTGAAAAACACTATTTAGGTTTTTTTTCAATCATTCCATTGTTATAAACAATTTAGCTATAACTTATTTTTAAAAGAATAAAATTACCTACTTTTTTTCGTTCGGTCCTCGGGATCGATCGCTTCGTTCGACAGATAAAACGAAAAAGATAATTTATTTTTTACTTCGTATCTCTGAAACTAAACATCATAACCTCACAAAAAAAATTGTGTCGGTGAGTTACGTGTCAAACTATATCCCATTAAAATTTCAAGTGATTTGACAACTTATTTTTTTAGTAATAAATCGAAAACTGAAAAAAATGAGTTTTTATAAGTAGATATTTTATGTGTTTCGGCTAAGTTCATTGCACAGCTTTCAAACCCCTATGGTTCTTAAGATATCAAGGTTTCAATTTTTTTTTGAAAATTTTTTGATTCTTGATATATCTAAAACAATGTAGTCAAATGCTTTAAAATTGTATTTGGTGATTTACGATAAAAAAAGCTATCTGCTGCTAAAATTTTAAATGATTTTATCGAGCGGTTCTCAAGTAAATAGCTAAAATGTAAAAACCGTTTTTCTCAAAACTTCTGCTTCCTTTTATAGGGGTGTCGTAGCACGGTGTTAAAATCCCTTCCTTGCGGATTTTGGGAATTTTTTCCCACCCACCCGCTCATGTACGATACACGATAGTAGTTTGTTGAGAAAATTGCTCCTTACGAAAATAATTAAAATGATTAATATCAATTGGTAACATTTTTTATTCTTTTTTTTAGTTCAGTCAGTTAATTATTATAAAAAATAGATCAGATCCAATATTATAAATAATAACATTTTTTAACACATTCCAGCATAAAGTAATAAGTTATCCTCGGCGAGTCGGGAACAAAGAGCTACATGTATGTATATATAAACAGAGGATTCAAAGGAATAACAAGAATCAACGACGAATTTAATATCGGCTACTATATCTATAACTATGGGGAGCACTGAGCTTATTCCTCGCTGTTATAATATATGCGACAGCAGAGCATACGATTGTCTTTTTGCGTCTCGACTTAGATTTTAGCGTTTTTGCGTGTGTAGATTATTTATTTCAAAACAATAATAAAAGCATTAACATACTGTATATTCAAACAATATTTTATTTATTGGAACTACGAATTTAGTTGGAGGAAGCTACGTGCCAATTAATTGGCAGCGGTTCTTCTTTTGGTAGTAGTACCAGGCGTTGCTTCTTCCAGTTCTTAGGAAACGTCCCTTCTTCGAAACATGCATTGTACAGGTCTACAAAGACATCAGGACGTGCCTGTATAGCTTGTTTCAATGCAATATTAGGTATGCCATCCAGGCCTGGAGCCTTGTTGTTCCCAATTCTTTTGCATGCATGCAGTAATTCCTCTGTGGTGATTGTTCAAATGATTTCGTCATTTGCCTCGGCTTCAGGGGTAGCTGTTACTTCCAGTTGAAGGGGAAACAGCGTAGTCACAATACGGTTCATAGATTCCGGGCTTTTAGGAGGGGGAATATAACTTCTCTTTATTTTCTTCATTACTACTTGGTACGTCGCCCCTAGGGATCCAGCTCAACCTCGTCCTGTAACTCTTCAAGGCAACGTCGATTATTTTCTTGAATATCCGTTTAGCATCATTCATTTCTTTGTTTCGGGCTTTTACTACTTCTTGACCTCGACCAGTCTTGTAGTATTTCTTTCAGGCCCGCTGATCCCGTCTTCTGGTTCGATGACACTCGCTGCGGGCAGCGTCAATTTCTTGTCTTGTCATTTTTTCCTGGAAAGCGGCGTCTCCGCATGCCCATATCGCCACTTTAACAGTACTGTCCATATCCCACGATGGTTTGTCCAGGACTCTGTATTGTTCACAGGCGATGGCTATGTCGATCTCTGTCTCACGGACATACTGGCTCAGTAGGTCCTGTGCAGTCGCGCAGTGATTTATATTCAACTGCACTATTTTCATTTTTTTCGTCTGTCAGTGGCTTCTACTGCAGCTCCCTAAACTGGGCATGCATAGCTACCAGTTGCGTGGTCACTCTTCCCACCTTTGCCTCCTTTGCAGAATACAGTTGGGTTGATTTTTACACTCCTTCGCTTTGTGCACATCTTTTTCACATTTAAAGCAGAGCTTAGTTCTATCTTTAGTTACTGTGCAGTTTCTGCCAATATGGCCAAAACCTACACATTTATAACACCTATGCAGCTCGTTTTTGCGATTAGCCACCCGGATCCTACAATTGACCCATCCTATTCTGATCTTATGTAGCTTATGGATCTTCCCTACTGAAAAATATCGCGCGATTAGTCGTGCGATTATTCGCGTGATTAATCGCGGGAATAATAGCGCGATTAATCGCGTTTATTCATTGAACTTTTTTCGACGCGATTAGTCTCACGACTAACCACGGGAGGAATCGCGCGATTCATCTAAAACAAATTTTCAAATAAAATAAATTTGTTAAAAATGTAAAATTACTTAGCGAGGTGGCCAGTACAGGTGTTACCATCCGGATGGTAACACCCAAATTAGCCACCCCGCTTAATAATTTTGCATTTCAAACACGATTTTTTTCAGTAGGGTTAGCCGCTATCTGAGTTGGTACCCGTATTACTGCAATCTGCATGTCACGGTACGTCTTTCGCAGAGATCTTATCGTAGAGTCTTTTATGATGTTCACTTCGCCAATTTCCTTCTGTAGTGCTTCTAGTACCTCCTCTTTTGAGGTAAGCATGTCCAGATCTCTTACTTTAATGGTTTCTTCTTACTGGAGTGCTTTTATTGTTGCGCCTTCCACTAGTACTGCCTTAACTGCTTCTTGGAAGTCCGAGGTTTTGCTTGTGCGTTTAAGTTCTATAAGAAGATCTCCTGCAACTGTTCTGCGTATTTTATTTACGATATTCCCCAGCGTGTTAAGTGACGAAGCCGCTTTCATTTTTGACAAAATGTCTGCATAGCTCTTTCGTTCTGCAGCATTGATGATTAAAGCATCCGGTCTGGGAGGTCTTGCCTACTTCGGTTCGGTTTGTAACGCCAGAGACACTTTTATCCTCCTTGCTTGCCTTTTTCTCCTTTTTCTTTGACTTTCTTGTGACGACTTCCTGCCATGCTGCCTTTTTAGGTTTGTTATCCTTTCCTTTATTACCTCCATTTCTATCATGCGGAGTAGTTGGGGCTTTCTTTGTTGTACCCGCCTTTCGAGATCCAAGACTTGGGGTTGTCTGGGTTTATCTCCCCTGAGTTCCCGGGCGTTTGCATTGCTGTAAGTTATCATCTGCCATGCAGAGATTTTTATAGCTTGCTCTTATGATTTGGGCAAGATCTTCAATTTGTTTGTGCACATTGTGCCTGTCCCCGACAAGTGCGCATTCCAAGTGACAAACCTTAAGTGACTACCGGGGCTTTCACCCGATCGGAATCAGCGGCGGAACTAAGCTCTGTGGCTTAACCCGCTTGGGGTAGTTATGTTATTAACTCATTATCCATGTTTGATTTATCTTCGGGGTTTCTTCCCCTAGCCTGTTTGGTCCGTGGAGCATATTTTATTTCTGCTCTACCCTTCGGCCGGTTGAGGAGACTTCGAGTTGAATTTTCTACAAAATAGCCAGACTGTATACATAAACGACAACTCTGAAGACGATAATCTTCAGATAAAACGACGTGAAACATATGAAATAAAAATCATTGAGAATCAAGAAAGCGAAACAAACGATTCTGATGAAAAGATCGACGCTCAAATTGGTTATCATAAAGGTGAGTTGCGACGAAGTGCAAGAATACAAAATAAACCTCAAATTAATTACGATGAGGAATTTGATCGTAATATTTATGGACTGTCGACAACTACTGGCATTCCTAGCTCGTATAGTGAGATGAAAAATCGTATTGATAAAATTAAGTTAGAGAAAGCTATTAATAGCGAAATCGAATAACTTATGCAAAATAAAACATGGAATATAGTCCCACGTCTGCATAATAAAAATATAGTTGATTGCAAATGGGTTTTTTTAATATTAAAATGGATGAGAAAGGAAATCTATGTAAATATAAAGCGAGATTTGTTGCAAAAGGTTTGGTAAAGGTTTGGAACCTGTGACAAAAGTTATAAACATTTCAATTTGCGAAAATCTGCACTTTTCGAGTGATTGCTTGATTTCACAAAACTGACCGTTCAGAATTTACCCAAACTTTGCAAATTAGTAGATAAACATGTAACGAATAAGTTGATACCTCAAAAATCTAAACTTGGAACGTGTGAGCGTAGTAATAAACAAATAAAAGTTCAAAAATGTACACTTAACCTCAAAATAATGAGTCAAATCAGCTTCTGTCTGAAACTTTTTATTGATAATCACGGTAAATAAAATTGTTTGATGAGAGTGTTTAATCATTATTTAATATAACTTAATTTATGCAACTTCTATCATTATGTGTATCTCGCAAATAAACAAAATATAAAAAGTGGACTTGTTTTGACTACCACAGTATGGGTAGTACTACCTTAAGGTAGTTCACTGGGTGCAGTCGTTCTCAACTCAGATGAACTAACCCTGCATGTATTTGCCCCCTCTTTCCACTGAGAATGAGTTGAGAATCCCTTCGCACGCAGACCCGCAAAAATCGCCTTCTGCGCAGACTGGTGCAATCTGGCAACGCCGCATTTAGTTTCATAAACACATGTTACGTCAAAAGGTTAAAGCTGCTATAGTTGCTCACAAACTTCCCAAAAATAAATGTCTAAGTACTAGCTCTACAAGCGATTATTTAGTAGCTAGCAGTGTATGCGCAAAAAACGAAGGTGAATAAAGTATATTGAATATTCGCAAAAATATGGGATTACTTGTAGGAGGAAATCACTAGGCCAAGTACGCTGCGAGCGCAGATAAAAAAAGATTGAAAAGGGCAACTAAGCAAGAATTAAAATCGTTTAAAATACGTAGACTTGAACTAAAGCAAAATAGAGAAAATTTGAGAAAGAATAAGGAAAGAACAGAAGGGGTAACTTATCGAAGTAATTGCGGCTTAGATAAAGCTACGTTACAAATTCTAGCTCAAGATTTAGAAGAGTTCCAAAATAATGATTATATTACCGTTTATTTTGATTTGGAAACTACTGGGCTCGCATATATTCACAGTTCACAAAAAATTGCTCCTAATGCAACTAAAGCTACTGGCCTTCATCATATAGGCGATGATTTATATCTTCGACAAGAAAAATTAGAAACGTTTTCAATAAGAGAATCACTAGACTCGTTCCACCAACTTTTAAAAATGATATCTAAAAATTAAAAATGTTTACTGGTGACGCACAATACACCTTTTGATATACCTCGATCATTACGAGCAATTATGAAAAACGATATGCTTCAATGTTTTAATGACGTATTATGCGGTTTTTTAGATACGCTGCGAACGTTCAAAAAAGTTTTTAAAGATCGAAATGACAGATAATTTTAGATTAGAAACCCTAGAAAAACTGTTTTTAGAATCGTACGATTTAAAAAATTTTCATGATGCTGTGTATGACGTTACAGTTTCACAAAGACTCGTATGCACCTTAAATTGCACAGATAAACTACTACGATTTTGTAAAACATATCGTGCAAGTTATAAAGATTTACTTGATAAAAACGAAATTCAGAAGAATCTGCAGTTTGTTAGTCAATTATTAAATATCATTTCTAGTACTATATTAAAAAATTAGCTTTACATAATATAACTTATAGTTTTTTATTAGAGGAATATAAAAAAGGAGGAGAACAAAGTATTTTTAAAATATTTACTAAAAATTTAGAGGATAAGAAAGTGAGGATCACCAAAGATAAGAAAATTATCACCAAACTCAATGAAAACTTTAAAAGTGTTTCTGTAACGGATAATGAGAAACTAGACTAATATGATTATTATTTCATATTTTGTGATCATTAAATATTAGATGCATAACATAAATTGTATGACTCTTAAAAAAAGATATAAGTATATAGATCTCATGACATTTCAAAAATTGATTTCATTAGTAACATTAAGGAATACCTAAAAAAGAAACAAAATACCAAAAATCATCTAATTATTGGTGACTTTAATATAGATATACTAAAACTAGACAATATTAGTCAGGAGTATTTGAATAACTTCTTAGAAAAAGGATATGTGCCAGGTTTCCAAACAATAACTAGACCAGCAACATCTGATAATACAGGTTCTTCCATTGACAATATCTTTATTAAAACTAACACAATCAAAACATACACTTGTAAAATAGAACATATGATCACAGATCACTATCCGCTACTAATAACGCTCAAAAAAATTAAAATCAGTAATTGGCACGAGAAATTAGAATGCATAGATTATAGGAAACTAGACAAAATCGCGGACAAAGAAAATTGGAATGAGATATTGTCAATGAATGATCCTAACCAAGCTGT
Source organism: Nasonia oneida (assembly GCA_037356405.1). Taxonomy (NCBI): domain Eukaryota; kingdom Metazoa; phylum Arthropoda; class Insecta; order Hymenoptera; family Pteromalidae; genus Nasonia; species Nasonia oneida. The sequence goes on along the minus strand of JAZHPH010000414.1, from coordinate 1,607 downwards.
TAATTCACTAATTGGTAAAATAAAAAACCGTACTGCTCAAGCAACAACTACTAAAAATAAAAATAAGAAACTAGAAAAAAATAAGCCAAGGCATAGCTGGATAACAAGTGCAATTATAAACTCTTGTAATAGAAAAGAACAATTATATAAAACTTGGCAACTAAACCCAAAGAATGAGACTCTAAAGAAAGAGTATAAAAATTATGAGAAAATATTAAATAAAGTTGTCAAAGACGCCAAGTTAAAAAACGATTGTGCCGAGGTTGAGAAAAGCTATTCTAATCCAAGAGAGCTTTGGAGAGTTATAAATAAAAAACTAGGCAAAAGCACAAAAAAATGCACCAATTACACAAATTATTGATCCAAATAATAAACACGGGAAAAAACTCAAAACTCTAAAGACATAGCTAATATTATGAACACATACTATAGTAACATAGGATCAGAACTAAGTAAAAAAATCAAACAACCAATTAACGAAACAATAAGTCTACCTAAACATAACCAAATTTCGATCTTTCTGTCTCCTACAAACTACTCTGAAATAACTAAAATCATTAAAGATATGCCACTGAAGAGCGGCGGGGTGGATAACATAAATACTAAAACAATAAAAAGCTTGTCTAGACACATAATCGATATACTTGTACATATATGTAACCTATCGATCGAAAAAGCCATTTGGCCAGAAGCTTTGAAAAGTGCCGACATTATTCCAATTTACAAATCAAAAGACAAAAATTATGTTGAAAATTACAGGCCAATCTCATTAATATCAAATATTGCTAAAATCCTGGAAAAATTAATATATAACAGACTAAACAATTTTATCAGTAGTTGTGACATCATCTCAAAAAATCAGTATGGCTTTGTTAAGAATAGGGGTACAAAAGATGCAATACAATACATATCGAACATGTCTAGATCAAAGTAAACCAATAGCGGTTGCTTTTCTAGATTTGGCCAAAGCTTTCGACACGGTTAACCACAATATATTACTGCAAAAATTAGAAAAATATGGGATCCGAGGCAAGGCTTAATGACTAGTTACTTAAGTAATAGAGATCACAGAGTTAAAATACAAAATATTGTTAGCGACAAAGAAACTGTAAGTACGGGAGTGCCACAGGGCACAATACTGGGCCCTCTACTATTCATAATTTATGTTAACGACATGCTTAAAGATAATGTGATATCATATGCTGATGATACTGCGATAATAACAACGGCTGACTCCTGGACGGACGTTGAAGTAAAAATGAATGAAGACCTAAACTGTATTTCAAGCTGGTTAGCCTTGAATAGGCTATCGCTAAACATAAGCAAAACTGTATTTATAACTTTTGGAAATTATAGTAACAGTATCCCAAACAGTATAGACATAAAAATAGGCCAGGAAAAAATAAATAGAGTGAGCAACTGTAAATATTTGGGATTAATTTTCGACAGCCATATGAAATGGGAAGAACATATAAAATATATTGTTTGCAAAACCAAATATTTAACCTTTGTGTTCTATAAATTATCAAAACTGATGAATCTAGCAACATTAAGATTGATTTATTACGCGCTCTTCAACAGCGTTATAAGCTACGGAATTATAGCAT
>JAZHPH010000413.1:0-79810 GCA_037356405.1 Nasonia oneida | reverse complement strand
TAACATTAACAACATCTCGGCAAATCGAAGAACGACGAGCAGAGCATGAATAAAATCTGAAACCAAAGCGCTTAAACCCAGCTACCCCACGCTTCCCGAGAGTAATTATTTATATTAACAACATCTCGGCAAATCGAAGAACGACGAGCAGAGCAAACATAATCAAAAAATGTACATACATGTTTTCATATTGGACAAATATGAGAAAGTTTTTTCTTTTATTTTGAAAAAAAAAACTATTTTAAATGCAAGCAAAAGTTTTATAATGCAAATTATAAGAGTAAAATAGGCCTACTGGGGTTATCACTTTTTTGTAAATAAATTAATAACAAAAATTAAATAAATTTGATACTATAAAACATTTTACTCTAATAATAAGTATAATATACATTGAAGAAAAACCCATAATAAATCTGAAAATATATATCTAAAGAGACATATAAAGAGTAATAAATGATAGTAATGATATTTAAGTAAAACACATTGTTGGTGTTTATTAACAAAATATTAAAAAAAAACGCACCAACAGAAAAACACTCCACTAAATTTACAGTATGTTCATAGCAGTACCCCTTGGGTGGTCTGAAAATCTGTCAGTAGTTTCTGAATTGCATATTTAGTAAATTAATAGATAATAATTAATCATAGCATATTATATCCAATGGGGCATTGGCGAGCAAGGTGAAAAAGGGTAAAATATATATCATGGGCCTCTCAAATTAGAAGAAGTTATAATAAAGGCAAGCCAAAACGAGAGGGTGGCCTAATGAGTGAGTGCCAAAATGAGAGGGAGCTAATAACCCAAAATAAGGGGAAGCCAGAAACAGTAAAATTACGTAAAAATCATTCATTATTAACTCAATGACGAAAGTTGGATTAAAAATAACGTGGAGAAAGGCATAATTTTAACCCAATAACCTAAATTGAGGGGGAGCTAATTTCGAAGATTTTTTGCGAAGATTTTTTATTAATATAGAAAGACTTATCTAAATTATTAAATAAGACAGTATTAAAAATATATTACGACATAGTGTGCTTAACGTGCGTTTAAGTACATTTTTCGCCATTTTCCTGTATCAGGAAATAACGTTCGATACAAACGCAAAAAGTTGATTTTTATAATTTTATAAATAGATAAAATTTAGTTGTCAATATTAGAATGACACTTTATTGATTGTGGAATGAATGCAGTATGCTTCAATGCATCTATTTTTGAATACAGTTTTACTATTTTAAAAATTATTTTTAATTATAACTAACTTAGAGTATTTTAGAAGTAAACCTAAAAGAGCAGTATACCTGATAGTAGATATCTTATTTGGGATTAATCAATAGAAAGAACTATAGATAATTAATAAAAACGTTAAAATATTGAAAATTCACATCAGCTTGGGATGTGCAGTAAATTCGTATGAAATATATTTGAATATTATAGTAAACATATATAATACATTAATGAAAGTATACAATTTATGGTAATGTTTGTTTAAAACATCTATTTGATTATAAGTTACGGTTTATTTAAAAAAATTTATATTTTTTAATATTAATTTCTCTTTCTCTACTGATAAACTTATGTGAGTGTTTTTTATATAAAGAGAATAATTACATAACGATTTTTGTCATTTCATTTTCTCCATTGAGCAGACGTCATTGATAAAAAACAAGAAAATATTGATACTAATATATTTCAAGGGAATGTAGTACATTCCAGACAATCTTAATGCTTAAAATATTTAAGATTTACTGATGTTTCATCGACCAAAATTAAGAAGACGATTTTATATAGTTCGACTTACCTATTTTTAAGCATGAAAAAATTTTCATCGATGGTGTCTCGTAAAAGGTTGTAATGTTTGATATTCTTGCAATTTACATAAAAAGAAATAGTCGAAAATTATGTTCTCTATTCTTCCAACGTTAGCCAACTTTATTATATTGTTACCCGTCTTTCACGTCGAGGACGTGTTGGGAAGGTATATTTTTCGAAAGTCATATGTATTTTTTCTATTATTTTAATTATTTTCAGCGCGTCTATCCTCTCTTAAAAAAATGATGGACTTTGTTGTGAAGCATTTAATACGTGATTCTGTTTGGTTACTGGTTGGTTGCCTAGGCAACGAGATCAGAACCGCGCGCTTTAAATTCATAACCTCAAAACAGTCATAACCCTGGTAGAAATATTTGAAGTATTTAAAATGAAATGTGAAAACCTCGATGGCAGACAAAATATATGAAATGTAACTAGCAAGAAACCTTAGTAAATTAATCATTACCAAGAGTGTAGTATTAAAACATGTGTATTGAAAAATGGCACCATAACCCTATTTAAAAGTAGTTATAATGTGTGTGAATATTATTCAGTTTTTTTGAAATGTCAGTGAGAAGTGCAATTAAAAGAATGAATAGTATGAAGATATAATACTGTGTCTCTATATGCCCAAAGTCACCCTCGATGAGGTTTGAGAGGTTAATTTAAAGAAAAGTTCAGTATCCGAGTCAGTAAGTTTAAGTCTATCATCATAGAATGCCCTTTGGATTGTAATGATAGACAAACTCATTGACTCTTATACTGAACTTTTCTTCAAATTCACTACTCAAACCTTATAATGACAACGACATTGGGAATTATTTATTTTAAAATAGTATGCGGGTATGGTAACGTATCAGATGCTTATAAAATATTAGCAGAAGTTAGTGTGCCGCCCAACACTTATAGTGAATTTTCTACCAGAGTTATTAGACAGGGATAGAATCAAGAGCGCGCGAAGCGCGCCTTCATTCCTAGTTTATTAAAATGCTGCAGCTGTTTTATGTTATTTCATATTATGGTATTCAGCGGATGCATTTATCTTGAAATGCTGCAGCCTTTTCACAAAATTTCCTTTTAAGTATTTCAGCTTATTCATTTATTAAAATGATACAGCCGTTCTATGAAATTTTCTATTATGGGTTTTGCAGATAAAAACAATTTGCAGACTATATTTACAACAATGTTAAAAAATGCAAAGTATACTTCAACACAATTTCTTAAATCTATGTATATATTGTTAATTTCAAACATATACATGAAATGTAAATATAAAATATTAAAAAATAAATGCTTTTGAAGAGACACGAGTCTCGCACATAAACATACGTGAAGGCGGCCGCAATAGACTCAGCACGCGTGGCGAGCGTGCTCGCGTAATAAGCGAAAGGGGAGTCCGCACGACGAGAACTGAGTGCGCGCGCGCACCAACCGAAAGGCGAGTTCGCATGAGAGCGGACCGTGGCGGCTGACAAGCGACTAAGCCGTTACGCGCCAGGCGGCGGGAGCGGCGCACGCGGAGCGTTGCGAACGCACCTACACGCATACGCGCCGCGCGGCTTTACAAGACCGAATGCGTAGCGCAACGGGCAGTTCTACTTGAGCTTCACTCCAGACAGTACCGTGAACACACGATACTGCAGGGAGATTTAGAGATAGACCCTTGCCAACGAAATCGTCACGTAAGCTCTCGTGACGACTAGTTAGCATTGCCGAAACCCGAAACTCCGGATTATCGTCGTGAGCACAAGAGACAATTTGAACCATCCGAACGACACCGAGTCTTGTCCACGTGAGCACACGTGGACGATACCCAGAGTCGCCGAAACCATTTAGCCTACATCCCGATGCATTGCTGCTCCCTCTGCCACTGTAAGCCCACGTGGTTAAGAGAATACCAATACACTCACTGACGGTTCACCAAGCCGTGCGCTCACGTCCTGGTGAATTTGAAGTTAGCCTCTAAACCTCCGGAACTACCTTTACGCCGACGTCTCACGACTCCTTTTGTCGCTGTGCGCACACAGGGCAAGGGGAAGAACGAGACCAGCGACGAGGATCAGTATATATCTTGTTACGACTATACGGTTGCGGCATCGGTGTATCGGCTCGGTGTCGGAATCACGGAGCGGTGACTGATTTGAGGTTAGGATTGCATTCGGGTACGGTGGAGTCGTGTGCGCACGGTTACGCCGATCCGAATGCGTCACGTAACAACGGTTTCGATTGCCCTGTGTGCGCACAGTTGCGGTTGGAACGGTTCAGCGGTATTTTGAGGTTATCCTCGAACTCGTAGAGCCGTGCGCTCACGACTCTACGGATCCTCGTCGCTCGTCTCGTTCTTCCCTTTGCCCTATGTGCACACAGTGACAAAGGGAGTCGTGAGATGTCGGCGTAATGATGGTTTCGGAGGTTAACGGTTAATCGCAAATTCGCCAAGACGTGAGCGCACGACCAGGAGAATCATCGGCGAGAATATTGCTACTTCCTCAACTCTGTGTGCTGACAGTGGCAGAGGGAGCAGCAATGCTTCAGGACGTAGGCTTGAAGGTTTCGGTGACGCTGGATATCGTCCATGTGTGTTCACGTAGACGAGACTCGGTGTGGTTCGGATGTTCCGGGTTGTCTTGTGTACTTACGACGGCAATCCGGAGCCTCGGATTTCGACGCGGCTAACTAGTCGTCACGTGAGCTCACGAGACGATTTCGTCGGCTCTTGCTTTCCTTGCAGTAACGTGTGCCCACGATACTGCCTGGAGTGGAGCTCGATTAAGAACTGTAATGTTGTTTTAATACGATGGATTGATTTGGTTTCTTTAAATGAAGAAATCCCTTTTCATACGACAAGACGACAATTTCCAGTACGATTAGTAGTGTCATGACAATCAACAAATCACAATGCTAAATATTTAACAAAGTTAGTGTCCATTTACCAAATCAAGTTTTAGGTCGTGGTCAATTATATGTGGCTTACTCATGGGTAACGTTAAAAAAAATTAACAATTTTACTTTCCAAAAATTTAAGTTTTGAAGATAAAAGTATAAATAATGATGATTTAAATAAGATCTATACGAAAAATATCGTATATCATGAATTATTAAATTAATAATAAACTAATAAAATATGTCAGTTGTTGAGAAAAGATGTGAATAGCCTTACGGCACGCAGGAAAATTTAAATAATCCAAAATTTTCAAACCCAAAATATTCAGGTTAAAAATTTTAAGACCCGAAAATGTTAAGGCCCAAAATTTTCAAGGCCCAAAAATCATAAGGCCCATCAATTCTAAGACCCAACATTATATCCGCCTCATAGATGATGCCCAGGTGTTAGGGTAAGTTCTAGATGTTAAGTTATTGAGAAAAGATGTAAATGGCTTCACGGCCTACAGGTACATTAAGCACTTTAATATAATAGTAAATATTTTCCACATTTTAAACAAAAAATGGAGGTTTGCGAGCGAAACGAGTAGGGGGTACCCCCCTAGTAAGTATGTAAATAATAATTGAGAGAATTTTTACTAATGAAGTATGACTAAGGGAGTAATTTCCTACTCAAAAAAATCGCGCGATGAGTCGTGCGATTATTCGCTTGATCAATTATGGGAATAATCACATTAATTTATCGAACTTTTTTCGACGCGTTTAGTCGCGTGACTAATCGCGCGAATCATCTAAAATAAATTTTTTAATAAAATAAAATTGTTTAAAATGTAAAATTATTAAGTGGGGTGGCCAATTTAGGTGTTACTATCCAGATGGTAACACCTATACTGACCACCCCGCTAACTAATTTTACATTTTAAAAGAATTTACTTTATTCGAAAATTTGTTTAGAATTGATCGCGCGATTAGTCGCATGATTAGTCGCACGATTAAAGTTGATTAATAATTTTACATTATACCTGATAATTTTGCATTTTAAACAATTTTATTTAACTAAAAAATTTATTTTAGATGAATCGCGCGATTAGTCACGCGATTAATCGTGCGACTAATCGCGTCGAAAAAAGTTTGATAAATTAACGCGATTAATTGTGCGATTTTTTTCAGTAGGGTTGAGGGGGAGTAAATAAGGGGAATAATTCTTGAAACGGCGGCGGCAAAATTTTTTGATAATATAGAGAGATAAATTGCTTTTAATTGTAATAATTATGTTTAGTTCTATTTCCGAACGACTGCGATAAGCCTATCCTCCTCTAGGATATTTTCTCTCCATTTATCAGTCGGAATGAAGTCTATCTAGCATCTGTAAACATAATAATATTTATATAATGAGCACGGAAAGACGGAACCGGGTTTGCCCCATGTCAGGTTTTGCCACTTTACAACATGTTAAGATTTCTTTTCCTAAGAGTGATTTATTATTGCAAATGCCAAACTTTGGCTAATTTCAGACCGTTCAAAGTTTGTTTCTAAGTACCTGTCATAACTGGCGGATTTTCTACTTTCCGCGACCTGAGGAGGAGCCAAGCAGAAGACAATTAACCCCTCAATAATAATAATAATCTTTTTCTTTTATTTATTTATGTTTTTTTTTTCATCTAGAGGATTGGCAAAATGCTTAATGCACGATGTCAAGGGTGACGCTAAGCTCACTGTATGTGGGACTTTCCTGACGTTGGACAACGCCAGGCATACCCAATAAAACTCCACCTCGTATGGGGCCGCAAAAATCCCCCTGGTAGCCGCCGTCGCATTTCTTTGGGGGGTCGCCTGGCTTCTGCTATTCTGGCAGTTAACTAATGTTCTGGACGCGCTTCATTGTTTTTTGCACGTATAACGCTTCGTACGCCATTATCTCGTTCCATTTCTGCTTGCTGTCAAGCATCGTTTCGTCTGCTGTCTCGAGCGTGAACGCCCCTATCGTCAGCTCCAGTACTTTTTATCTTCCAGCCTAATGAGAGCAGTTAAAAAATACGTGTCTTACATCGTCTTGTTCGGCACCTCAGTATTTAGAACCATTATGAGGTCCGTGCAGCATATTTTAATGATTAATTTCTTAAGTTTATCATTATTTGAAATCATTTCAGCAGATATATATATATTTATCAATATGTTCAGATGTGATTATTTTGCTATCAAAATGTAACGTTCTTAAAATGTGTGCATGTGGTAAACCTCGTTTTTACAGCTCAACTGTATAAACATAAACTTATACTAATACTTTACAAAAAATATTTTCATGATACGTGCACGAAAAAGGCCACTTTCCATGCATGTAAAATGAATGGAAAATCGAATTTTTCTGAGCAGCGGGAAAAAACTACTCTTTTTTTGCCTGGCGGGCGTTTTTCATTTTTTTTTGTCTGCATAAGCCGCATATGAGGGCAAAAAAAAATAAAAAACGCCCGCTAAAATATTTAAAAAAAAATGGTCAGTAGTTCACATCTAATATACGTATATGTGTGTGTGCATGTGTGTAAACGCGGAAATCATTACATGCGTTACAAAAAATATAATGTGCATTAAGGTCTAAGCGGGATTTTGGCCTCGTGTGGTTGCAGTAGTTGTCTCGCCTTCGGCTTGGGCTGACTCGCTCCTCACTCGGCCTAATAAGGAGTACTCAGCTAAAAATTAGGAGTCAGAAGAGAAAAAATTAAAATTAATTTAAAAAAAAATTTTGAACTACTTATCATTTAGATTTATATTTTTCAAAAATTTACCTAGAAACTAAAATACGTGGTAAGCGAGCAAAGGCGCGAAGCCCCACGAGTATATAAATGTGTGTGCGTGTGTGTATGTGCTTGATTTTTTTTATGTGGCGTAGGCATAGAAAGCTCTGCACAGGTGGCCCTCTGACACCGTATCCCCACAGGTACTATCGTTAAACAATACTTCCGTGGAGCCCGTTAACTAGCCTTTTTTCGCTTTTTTGAAGTTTGACATTTCCATAAATCACCCATCCACCATGGTGATTAGGGGTTCAGGTAGGCTCGAAAGCACCTATGTCCGCTCAAAAACTGCGTAAGGTAGTAATCCACATCCCCATGTCGTCTATTGGTCCAGCCAACAATACGTGGTATAAGGCGGTGCGTCCATCGCTCCTTTCCGCTGGAGTCCCATCGTCTTTTGTCAGCACTCAGCTAGGGTTTGTTCTTTCGCGGATTTCCAAATTTCCTTTTGAGTATGGTCACCACGCCGGCTTTATTCGTATATATTATTTTGTTCTGTAGCTAAAAGGTCAACAAGCGGCATACTTGGATATAACGCACCCTGCATCTTCTGATACTATTCGGTAGGCAGAAGCGACCCGCACTTGTCCTATAAACGTTGACAGCTTTCATGCATAGGACTTCATTAACATAGCGTCCGCCCATATTGGGGCACTGTATAACATAATTGATATAGTTACACTGGCTAGGAGTAAACTCCGACGCTGCGTTGGTCCACCCACATTTATTTGATACAGACCCCTCCGGTTGCTTTATAGGTTTTCGTGCCGCTCTCTGTGTCATACAGAAGGGTTCTGTCTTTCAGGTAGTCAGACATGATCATTCTTGTATATGCGGATATCTCTTTTTTTCTTAGTACCTTGTGTTTCTTGCCCCAGCACGCTAAGTTAAATGCATTTTTAACACCCAGTGTAACAATAGCACAGTACCTCTTAGCTCGTCCTTTCCATCTCTTCCCTTCTATTGCAGTTCTAGCGGTGTCGACTACTAAGCTTAAGGCGCACAGTGGGATTTTTTGGTATATTTATGGACAAACCTCCAATTCCATATCACCTGCGTCTCTACATGCAGCAGGGGTCAGGTGACTAACCTCTGCGGCATCTAAGTAAGTTTGGCATCTCCATGTGGCCATCGCCGACCACCTGGGCTTTACCCGATCGGAATCGGCGGCAGGACTGGGCTCTGTAACTCGACCCGCTTGGGTTAGTAATTTTATTAACTCACTATCCTTTTTGTATTTATTTTTTGAGTGTTTTCCCCTAGCCTGTTTGATCCGCGGAGCATATTCTATTTCTGCTTTACCCTTTGGCCAGTTGAGGAGACCTCAACGCGCCGATGAGCATTCCCCTATCCGCCACCCAGGGGACGCACCACATACAGGGTATCGGCGCGTGTGTGTGTGTGTGTGTGGCGTAAGAGCAAGCTCTGCGCAAGTGGCCCTCCGACACTGGATCTCTACAGGTACCATCGTTAAACAATACTTTTGTGGGGTCCCGTAATTAGCCTAGTTGGCTTCTACCTTGAAGTTTGATATTTCCATACATAACCCATCTATCAAGGTAATTAGGGGTTCGGGGTCAAACATGTTTTCTTCATTCTGCATCTTCTGACTGTCTGCTTTCTGCAACATCGTCTAATCGTCTACTTTATGTAGTATCGTCCGATCTTCCTCCAGATAAACTTAACTCTGACACCTACGTTTCTGTGCATCGGGTAAGGGCGTTTGGGCCTAACTCAGTTTACCTACGTTTCTCAGCATCGGCCTGAGGAGCACTTAGAGGTACTCAACATTAGCTTCTACGTTCCTGTGCATTGGGTAAGGGAGTTTGGGCTCAACTCGGTTTACCTACGTTCCTCTGCATCGGTTCGAAGATCGTTTTCTATCTACTTTTTAGTGGCCTTCGACCCTTAGATACTCTACTGCTGGTTTCGTTTGCACAGTCAGTTCTCCAATTTTCAGCTCCTGCATCTTTGGTATGTGCTTTTTTGTAAGAAGCAAGATCTCAGTTTTGTCCTCCGCAAGTTTTAGCCCGTGATCACCCATCCAGTGGCGGATGCGGCTCATGACTTAATAGCGATTGCGCTATCTCTATAATTCTTGTTGTTATGGTGACAGCAACGTCATCAGCGAGTCCGAACAGCCCTGTAGCATGTCCATTCATAGTAGCCCGTTGTAGGAAATGTTCCAGAAGTCGGGTCCCAGGATGGAGCCCTGGGTCGCACCTACTGTTATCTCCCGTCGCTTTTGTCCTTCTGACGTGTCGTACAGGATGAAGCGATCCCTTAGGTGGTATCTGATGGTTTGGAGAAGGTACTCTGGTACCATGAAGTCATGCTTCATGACCTGCAGCTCGTTGGATCATCTCACCGTCTTTTAGACATCTTCCGTGCTCTAGGCCACTCTCACTACCTCCTGGACCGCCTCTATGGTGGACTTCCCTCTCCGAAATCTATGTTGTTTTTTGAAGAGATCGCTGGCTCTTTGCTGCTGAAGTCTTATCATCTTTTCCAGGAGTTTCCCGGGAGTGTCCATCATGCACAGAAGTCTATACGACGTTGCCGCGCCTGTTGGTCCTTTGTTCTTGCTTATCAGCACTAGTCTCGCCTCCTTCCTGCTGGAATCGAAAATTTCTGCCTGGAGGCAAGAGTTGTACATACAAAGCAAGAGCTCCGGATGGCTTTATGCTACCGTCTTTAGCACCTCGCCCGGTATCCCGTCCGGTCCTGCGCCTTTTTGATTTTAGTAGATCTTACCGCCGTTTCAAGCTCCGCCCTTGTGAAAAGCGGGATCTCTAACGTCGGCGGTTCCCGCAGGCCATTAGGTCGTTTTGGCATCTTTAGTAAACGCACCCACTTTGCACATTACTATTTTGTACCCCCTATTTTTTTGCTTGCCAGGATTGCCCAGCCGAGACTCTTTCTTGCCGCCTGATGTTCCATGATCTTTTTGCCTTTTTGGTTTCACGCCTTAAATGAAGGCAAGTTGAACGCGGCTTCACAATTTCGTTCGTCTACCAATATGCAGGACGTCTCGCGCCCACTGTTTTTTTTTATTGGCACCGCCTCTTCGAAAGCTTGCTGGATCAGTCGCATAATCGCGCTGACCATTAGCTCTGCTCGCTCTGAGGCGGTTATTCTGTCCAGTATCTCCACCACGGTCCGCCGATCGCATTATAGGGCCTCAGACATCTTTTCGATGTCCATCTTGGCGACGTTACACTTGGGTTACACTCTGTGGAGCCACCTCGAATGACTCGTCCTCAGGCACGCGGAACGTGAGGAACTGGTAATCGTTGGCTGTGTAGTCCTCGATCATCTGCCACTCCCAATAATAATAATAATAATAATAATAATAATAATAATAATAATAATAATATTGACATCGTAATGAGTATCTTATACTATGCATTTTTTAGTATACTGGACAACCGCAGCGGCATCAAACACATCATAATCAGTTTCCGTACCAGTCATACCAGTCTCAATTATTAGCAACGTCAAATTTATTCGGATACACACATGGAACTCAACATCCTGGATGTAAGTAATTCATGCATGGCATTTTATGTAAACTAGGTTCATTTAGCGCGCTTCGCGCGCGCTTCATTATTCTATTTACATACGGTATATTTGAAATTACTCTTTAATAATTCCTTATTTGTATATAATATTTTTTTTAATTTTTTATTTAAGGAATACCAATTGAATTAAAAAAATTAATGTGTACTAGGAAATAATAAATAAATGTAAATTATGTATTACATATATAATTCTTTATAAACGTAGTTTTAACCTGTAAGTTTTGTCTTTGATGATCACCTAAGTAAATTGTTAATGAATCCCAAGATCTAACCCTTGACATTGCTACATAAATTGGCCATGATTAAAAACGTCTCTTCGAAGGTCAATGGCGATTTTTTCAAATGTTTGACCTTGAGATTTATTAATAGTCATTGGAAAAGCCAACTTAATAGGAAATTGTCTTCTTTTAAAAGAGAAAGGATATATGTTTTCGCAGTATAATGTAATATGATTTAAAAATACAATATCATTAGCCTTATCTCCCGTCAAAATTTTGCATTTCAATAAGTGATTAGAAAAATCTATTACTCGCAATCGAGTCCCATTGCACAAGCCTTCATTAATACTCATATTTCTTATAAGCATAACAATACAATTTTTGCGTAAACGTAATTCATAGGGAGGCAAATTGGATGGAGTTAAAGAATTCAAATATTCTGGTAAAATTATTTCATTTAATTCTCCGTTATCACAATTTTCAGTACTATCTATACCAGTATAGACATGTTCTGTATTGATATCTAGAAGAGCAGTAACTTGTCTATTAATTTCATCAACGTCAATATTTCTCGCGGATAAAATAGCACATTTACTCATTTCTTCAAATTTTGATTCTGCGATAAAGTTGCAAAATATATGATGAGCTATATTACTATTGGGTTCCATAATGCATTGTTGAGGTAGAGTTAAGTTATCGTTTGTATCGTTTAACGTTCCATCACCAACTAATATCAAAAAATTTGCAAAATCTACTTCATTTGGCAAAACTCTTATATCAGTAGTAAGATTATACGTTATAAAATGTTTCCACGAATCGCTATACTTAATCGAAAGACTTACTGTTTCACTTCTTGTTCCTCTGACTTTAACAGGAAGAAGTTGTCGAAAGTCTCCACCTAAAATAATAATCTGGCCACCAAAAGGTAAATCATTGTTCATGACAGATTTTAATGTTCTATTAACTATTTCTAAAGCATATTTGGGAGCCATAGGTGCTTCGTCCCAAATAAAACCTTAGTTTCTCTTAGAAAAATGCCTTCTTTAGACTGTACTTCAATACTTGATGATGAATCATTAAATAATGGAACTGGAAGTTCAAACGTTTTATGTACTGTCTTGCCATTTGGTAGTAAAGTTGCAACAATACCACTAAACGCCATCGAACAAACTTTAATATTTTTAGCTGACAGTAAATTGTATACAGTTGTGTAAATGAACGTTTTTCCGGAACCTCCCGGTCCATTTATGTATATACAATTCTCAGTTGTGTAATGGGTAGTATTTGCAGCTTGCAAAATAGTGTCAACTATTTGTTTTTGTTGTTCGTTTAATTGTCTATATTGTTGTTGATCCGGTTGTAACATATGTTCTAATTGAGCGTTGTTAATTTCAGATAACGTATTAATTTCTTCTACAGTTTCTTGTACTGTTTGTTCCATAGTAGGAAAATCAGATAAACTTCGACCTTCATTGCATAACAAAGTATTAATATGAGCATATGCAGGTTAATGACTGATATCAATAGAATGTGTACGCGAAAAATCTTCGGACATAGCATTTTTATATTTATTCCATAATTCTTCAGCATTGATGGGATTGCAGTGTATTAAAATTCTAACAAATAATTGACGAAGTCGACGTGGCATTATCCATACAGTTGCTTCTTCCATTGCTCTTGCCCACTCTTCATCATCTTCAATAAGTCCTAATGCTAAACAGGTTGCTGTAAACGTAGGTTGTAAAATACCATCGACAGCCCTTAAATCATTAAAACTTGTAGCTCCTCTGACATGTAATAATAATAATCGCAAATGAAATAATTCTAATTGAGTAGGGCTAACAGAGTAAATGCGTCCAATGCAATTAAAATGATTTTTACTTATAACCCATTTAGATACCGTTACACCGTCAACCTTTTGTTTTTTATAAGTAAAAAATGATGGAATATTTTGTACAAATATTGACACGCATCAATATTTTCTAAATTTAATTTAAAATAATCTAGTAACATACTACTTGCTTGTGCTAAATTTTCGGGGTGATCAATAATATTATTAGAAACTATCACGCTATGCAGATTCGGTAAATGTACTGGCATTCGAACAATAGCATGACTTTTATCTTGCAAAGCTTTACTGAGTATCCTATAACATTCTTCAACTGGGCCAACATATCGAGTTTCTATCATTAATTTCATCATGATTGATAAGACTTCCATCGATACGTTCCCGATAATAATAGTAGCTGCATCATGTCCTTTATAAACATATTTATATAAATATTTGACTGATTGAATGCTAGCCAGTAGATAGGCTATAGGCATACCAAAACATAGGCATACCAAAACACCCCCTCTCCTCTCAAACTGTTTTGGTACCCGATGAAAGACAGGGAATAGTTCTCCCCACTCTCCCTTATGTTTTGAAATGCCTATAGCATTCTCTTACGTGTTCTAGTATCCGAGATGAAAAGAGTGGGATATGTTTCCCTTTCTCATGTGTTTTAGTAACCAATGAGAGAAAGAGTGGGATGGTTTCCCACCACTCTCAATTCCCTTCCCTATACAAGTCTGAATTTGTAGATTTTTCACCGCCTACAAAGAAAAGCTATTGGCTACTTTTTTTTTGTAGTGGAAGGGGCAACCTTTTTTTTCAGAGATACACACGATCTGATAGGGCCTTTTTTCTCGCTCGGATGGATGTAAAATCGAAAATGGCCTGCAGCGAGGAGATGTACACGATCTAATGGGCTTTATGGCTTGGACCTTGTTTTTTATGTACACAAGCCATTACGATGTTCGGCGTCTAGAAATTTTCTCAAAGGTATACGGGATGATAAAGAAAATGCGTTTGGCCGAACTGATAAGTAGATGGAGCGAAAAAAATTGTACACCTGCGCGTTTGAGTCTAAAAATGTGTACACAAGCCAATATAGGGTCTGACTTTCTCGCTCGGATGGATGTGAAATCGAAACGGGCCTGCAGCGAGCTCGGAGATGTACACAATCTAATGGGCCTTATGAGCACCCTAATGGCTTGGACCTTGTTTTTTATATACATTAGCCATTACGGCGTCTAGAAATTTTCTCAAAGGTATACGGGATGATAAAGCAAATGCGTTTGGCCGAACTGATAAGTAGATGGAGCGTAAAAAAATTGTACACCTGCGCGCTTGAGTCTAAAAATGTGTACACAGGCCATTACGGAGTCTGCGCGCAGAGATTCAATCACAAGCCTATAGGAACGGTCTTAGACATTTTCTCGGTCAAGAAAAGGTCGTGGATTGGTCGAAGAGTGTTTCTGCGCGTTTATGAAGATAAGTAGTGTACATTTTTTAGGGAGGAAAAATTTTCACCAATCAGCGGATTTTTCAAGAAGGTGGTGGAAAGAGGAACTCAACCAATCGGAGAACTTTTCCAAGAGAGTTGTAGAATTAGGGAAAAATTTGAAGAATTGAAAAATTGAAAAATTGAAAAATTTCACTAATCAGAGGATTTTTGTAGGAGAGTCATAGAAAGAGCAAGCTAAAATTTGGGTACAAATAGTCCCAGTGCTAACTGCAGTCAGTTCAGTCATCGATTTTTCAATTTCACAAGTTTGAAGAAAGATCAAGATGGCAACGATGAAGTCGAGTTCCAGAAGAAGTAGTATTCGAGTCGCCCAGGAGCGCATACGTTGGCTGGTGTCCAACGCACCGACTCTATTGACTATGCTGGAGTACGTCTCCTGGTCGATGGAGGTAATAGAAAGGTCTAAGTATAATTTTTTTTGTATATTAATGCGCAAAAAATTGTTCATTTCTGTTTTTAATTTGATTTTTTTCTCTGCGTTGCAGTGCCGCCACTGCCGTCCAATGCTGATTTGCAGTTATACAGTTATGCAGCTAAGTTATACAGCAAATCGCAAAGCTCTTCAGCGGAGAACGCTAAGGCGAGCTCACGGCATCCTGGCCGTTCGTCGACAGTTGACGATGTCAATCCTCGACGATCCCAGGCGGCTGAGGAGCATCGAAGATCCCCGGCGGCATCAGAACCTTCGCAGCGCCGATGATCCCCGGCGGCGGCAGAACCGTCGCAGTCCCGACAATCCCCGGTGGCTGAACCGTCATAGTCCCGACGATCCCCGACTGCAGCAGAACCGTCGCAGTCCCGACGATCCCCGTCAGTACTGGGATCTCAGCCCCGAGGAAACCGGTCTCGATCGAGCAGTTCCAGTTCGAGCGGAACCTCATCGGTTATAAGCATACATGATCTTGGGCCGATTCCCAAGCGGAAATTAAATGGTAAATAATATTAATTTTTTCTTAAAATATTGATTTATCTATTAAAAAAAAAAAAAAATAACAATATTAATTCTTTTTTACAGAAGACAAAAGCGGGAATGAGCAGAAGAAAAGGGCATCTGGTGAGATGTCTCCAAAAGCAGGAACATCGAGGATGGACCTGGGTAAGAAAAAATTATTTAAATATTAAATTAAGTTTATCTTTAAAAAATTCACGTTAAAAAATAAAAATGTATTTATTTGTTTCAGAAGCTACGAGAACAGTTTGCGAAAGACGGGGCCGTTTACAACTGAAGCGGACAGACAGCACTGCTGATAAAAACGTAAAAAATAGCAGCACTCAACATGAGCAGCAGCAATAAACAGCGGCAGCAGCAACAACATCAACGCATTCTACCAAGAATTGTAGATGACGAAATTATTGTAGATCCAATTGATTTATCAAAAATTTTTAACGATTGTAAAAAAAGAAAATAAATTAATAAAACGTGAAAATTTTTTTAAAATGTAGTCATCATGTTTTTTAATTGTTAATGTCTATAAATAAATTTATTAATTAATAAATAAATAAAATTGTTGACTTATTTCAATGCCTTTTCTCATCCCAAGGAATTTTTTAAGAATATGCAAATTATCAATGCAAATGTTTTTTTAGTTCATTTTAAATAATTAAGAATTTTTAAGATTATTTTATTTAATAGATTTGTTTTTTAGTACACTGACCAGAACAAATAGTTTTGAATATCGCGCAGAAATATGGTGGCGAAGAATGTACATGCGATCACATCATAACCTTTCAGCGTCAGCCTAGATAACCGTTATCTGACGTCATTTTTTCCGCGCGATATTTAAAACTATTTGTTTCCGACACTGTACAAGCAAGTACATTTTTAAATAATTATAAGTATTTTTATCATTTTTTTAAAGATTATTTTATTTAGTGCAAGCAAGTACATTTTAAATAATTATAATCTATCTCGTCATGACTAAAGTTTCCGGCAATATAATTCAATAGCCAAGCTCGTATCAAAAGGACGTTGTGGACAGCACACGCAGGTGATCGTTGTATGCAAAGATCGTGGTTGTAGCAAAAGTAATGTTCATTACTTTTTATATTCTCAAGTGATGGACATCCGAGATCTTCAACATTTGAGATTAAACTGAAAATAGTGGAAAATTATTTAGTAAATACGTAAGTATTTATACTTTCAAAGTATAAATTAATAAAACATTAAGATATATTATACATACTTACGCATTTGGTAAATAATTTTTTAACTACTGTGCTTTCTGCTCCCCCTTGATAAATAGCTTTTGAACACCTTGCGTACAGATTTCTAAAACATGCTTAAGTCGATAGTAAGGAATATCACCAGAATTTCATTCGATTCCATGGTAACTTTTTTCTAGCCAGTGTATCATGCATTTTTCTTCCTCTGTTAGATCTTCCCAAGGCATTGATGACTTAAAGAGATATACAGTGGGAAAAGCAGTTTTTTTCAAGTTAAGAAAACTGATTTCCTTAAAAATAAAAGTATCCACGGAAATTCTTTGAAACCCTTGAATATCCACAATATAAACGTTTTCTTCTGGACATTGCAGCATGTTATTTTTGAACATTGTTTCGTATTCACACGTTGTAGTCATCTTGTAGAGTTAGTTCAGTAAGAAGTAAGTATTTAAAATGAACAGATTGATTCTCACACGCTCAATATATGTTTTTTACAATTGGTCGCTCAAAAAAAGTACAGGCCTGATTGGACAAATGATAGAAAATCCATCCCTTCTCTTTGTTAAAACTAGCAATTCATTGGTAGTCACTAAAAATTTTCACCTCTACTTTCGCGGTCATGCCTATATAAGGGAAAACATTTTACTTTGAGGAGCAACCTTCGTCTACTACAGTACACGAAACTAGTTTTTTAAAAGTCTGTACAATTCTATTTTGTGAGTGTTACTTTAAGTGAGAAAAAGTAAATATGGCTTCAATTCAATTTTTCAAACGTCTTGTCAATTTAGTGCGTGATACTTTACGGAATATACACGAAATGAGCAATAATGATATTCATTATTGTCTAGACATGTGTAATTCCACAATAAAGGAATTAAACGAAAAAATCGATAAATTGAATCTTGCAAGAGGAGAAAAGCAGAAATATCAAACTTGTATGACACATCTTTCATGCATACAAGTTCAATTCGAACAACATCTTCAGCAAGGAGGCAGTCTACAATCAGAGGAAACTGAAGCTCGAGTTGAGTGGCGAGATGTGCAATCGGCTTTCCAAAATCGAATCAGAACAGGTGCGGTTGTGAACATAAAACATGTGGACATTTTAAGTTTTTTGAACGATGCGCAAAAGCTCTTCAAGGTTAAAGTAGAAGATTGCTTGAAGGAATATAACGCTGTAAAAATAAATTCTGACTTTATCGCTGAATTTTCCAGGCAGAAAAATGGTGAGGAAACGACGGATATTAAATATTTTACAAGTGAAAGTGCTACAGCATACATGTCAACAAATTTGAAAGAATGGTTTAAAGAACCTATTCTCGCCCAGCTTGAAGAATTCCAGGAGAAGGATTCTGGCTGGACTCTGACGAGTATTATCAGTTTGTGCATAAATATGAAAAAATATTCTCCGATCAAGGGGAATTCCTTCATTCCACTTCCAAAGTTTATAGAAAAGAAAAAAGCATGTGTTAATGTTCGTAATAATGACAATCAGTGTTTCAAGTAATGCTATACTTTCAGTATTGCATCCCACTGAAACTAATCCCAATAGAGTTAATCAATATCGTTTGTATGAGAACGACCTGAACTTTGGTAATATAGAATTTTCAGTCAAACTCAAAGATGTTCCGAAATTCGAAAAATTAAATAATATTTCAATAAATGTATACATATTGAAAAAGAATAATGCTAAGTTTGAAGTATCACCTTGTCATATTACGAAAGAAAAGAAAGAAAAACATGTCAATCTATTCCTCATTCAAGATTTTTTACATAGATGATAATGAAGAAAATAATCATAACGTTGACGGAAGCTTGCCTAAATACCATTATGTTTGGATAAAATATCTGTCTCGATTTTTAAGTACTCAATTGAGTAAATCTCATGTAAAATCTTATCACTGCGAAAGGTGTTTACAAATATTTTACTGTGAAGAAAGACTGGAAATGCATGAAAATGATTGCAAAAATGTAAATAAATGTCGAATTAATCTGCCCGACTCTAAGAATAACATTCTTAAATTTGAAGATTATAATAAAAGTGAAAAAGTTCCTTTTGTTATTTACGCAGATTTTGAATGTTTGTTAAAGCCTACTGAAAATGAAAATGCTTTTCAGCTTCATGAAGCATATAGCATAGGCTATTATATAAAGTGTAGCTTTGATGATAGTTTATCTATGTATAAATCATATACACAAGAAAATGAAGATGAAGAGACACCAGCGAAATGGTTTGTTCGAGAAAGAAGAACCTGAAAGTAATTAGTGAAAAAATTGATGAACTCTTCAAGAATCCGAAACCAATGAGACTCACGGATTTGGAGGAAATATCTTTTAGGATATCAACAACTTGTCATATATGTCGAAAACCATTACGTGCTGAAGAACTTGCAGTACGAGACCATTGTCATCTCACGGGGCGGTAAGTTGTATTTTCAATTATATTCGAAATATAGTAAATGAATTTCCTGATTCTAAGATAGATTTTCTTTTTCAGTTACAGAGGCGCAGCTCATAATTCATGCAACTTGAATTATAAGGATTCAAGATTCATTCCTGTGGTTTTTCATAACCTGAATTACGATACTCACTTTATTTTAAAAGAGATTGCTACTTCTACGTTGATGAAAGGACGAATCACTCTAATACCTCATAATAAGGAAAAATATATTTCATTTACGAAGTATATAGATGACTGTGACATCAGTTTTGGATTCATAGATTCATGGTGATTTTTACCGTTATCATTGGAGAAACTTGCATCGTATCTTGAAAATGTGCCGATAGCAGCAAAGGAATTTCGATCAGATGGACTTACAGATGAAAAGATAGATCTCCTTCGACGAAAAGGTGTATTTTCATATGATTTTGTAGATGGATTAGATAAGTTCACGACTACAAAATTCCCAGAAAAGAATGATTTTTATAATTAATTAACCGATTCTCATATTGCTGAAGAAGACTATAAGCATGATGTTCAAGTTTGGAATAAGTTTAATATTAGAATGTTGGGAGAGTATTCAGATCTTTATCTGAAAACTGATGTTTTACTATTGGCTGACGTTTTCAAAAGTTTTCGAGAGACATCTCTGAAAGCGTATAATTTATGTCCAGCACATTTTTACACAACCCCAGGTCTCACATTTTCAGCAGCTCTAAAAATAACAAAGGTGGAATTGAAGCTCCTCACAGATATAGATATGCTAATGTTTATTGAAGCAGGCATTCGATGAGGAATAAGTCAATGCTGCAATCGGCATGCTAAGGCGAACAATCCATACATGGGACCATCATACGATAAGAATCAGAAAACGAAGACACTGTTATATTTTGACGTTAATAATCTCTATGGATGGGCCATGGTGCAGCATTTACCGGTTGGAAAATTCAAATGGATTGAATATGAAACGAACTCAAACTTTTTCAATGCGCTACCAGACTCTGATATAGGATACTTCGCTGAAGTAGATTTAGAGTATCCTGAAGAAATGCATGATGATCATCGAGATTTGCCTTTTTGTGCAGAGCACCGTTCACCTCCTGGCTCAAAGCAGAAGAAACTGCTGACTACCTTGAATGATAAAAATACGTACGTTATTCATTATCGAGCGCTGAAACAGGTATTGGATAATGGACTTCGACTAAAAAAAGTGCATATGATTTTGAGTTTTGAGCAGAAGCCTTGGCTCAAACCATATGTCGAATTTAATACAGAGAAGAGAAAGCAGGTCAAGAATGTGTTTGAAAAGTTGTTTTACAAGTTATTAATCAACGCAGTCTATGGTAAGTGCATCGAGCGAGAGCGATCTCGCGTTGATGTGCGATTAGTGAATAAATTTGCAGGTCGATATGGAACAGAAGCACGTATAGCTCAACCAAATTTTCATAGTTGCGCTATCTTTGATGAAAATTTGGTTGCTATACAGCTAAAGAGAACTAGTATTACAATAAAAAAACAAATATACGTTGGTCTCAGTATTCTCGATTTATCTAAAACATTGTTGTACGATTTTCATTATTCATACATGAAGAAGCGAGTTGGAGAAAAATGTAAACTCCTTTACACTGACACAGATAGTCTAATATATGAAGTTGTTGATGTGGATATGTACCTGGATTAATGAAAGATGAATGCTGTGGCAAGATTATGACGGAATTTATTGGTTTACGGAGCAAAATGTATAGTATTTTGATTTATGGATCCGAGACAGTGAAAAAAGCCAAAGGTATAAAATCAAGTGTTGTGAAGAAAACAATCACGTTCGAAGATTATCGAAAATGTCTTGAAGAACAAATTATTGTTAAACGTGAGCAGTGCAATATTCGCTCCAAATTGCACATTGTGCACACTGAAAAACAGAATAAAATTGCACTAAGTCCACATGATGATAAGAGATTCTTATTGCCCCATAGTACGGATACTTTGCCCTGGGGACATTACAGAATTGTGGAAGAACAGATGGCGCAAGCTGCAATGCAAGTGGAGGGGATGGCAGATGAGAGGGAATATGCTGTAGCCAATGATAAACCTGCAGAACAAAACAGAGAGTGAGAAAGTGAGAGGGGGAATGAAACAACCAATGAGAATGCATCGCGGGTGGGGATGACACTGTACGGCAATGAAGGTGAACAAATCGTGATTGAATATGATGTTTTGGAGGAGTTTATGCACGACTGGGCTCCATCATTGGACCAGATTGGATCTGAACAAGAGAAGAGAAGGGATATATTACAAGAGGCAATGGAAGGGGCAGAAATTGTGGTGGGAAATGGGCTATATGAACAGACGAACGTTGACGAGGAGCACATTCGAGCAATCGAAGAGTTCGAGGACAGCCAACCTTGTGCAAAGAAACCAAGACTCATCTAACTTATAAATAAGTTCTGTTTCTCAGTTCTCTCTCAATTCTTACTATTGGGCCATTTTCACTAACATAAATTCTTATTTTTACTTTTTTCCAGAAAGTGATCTATCTGCACTTAACAAGATTGCTGAGCGTGAGTTCTTGCCCAGGAAGAAAGTCACGGACTTAGAAAAAGATCATCAGTACATGGTGACTGCACTTAAAGAGGTGAGGACAGGATTCGGTACGAAGGTCGTAGCTGAACTCGATGAGAGCTTCCAAATCTTCCTACCAGAGAAGATTTCATCAGCCATCCTAAAAGATCAAGAGTTTTTCACCAACTCTCCAACACTGCAAATAAACTCTGTTTATTTGTAGTATATCAAGGTGGAACTTCTTTTAAGTTTGAATCGATTTCTGCTTAAAGCAGAAGATAATAATGAAAATACACAAATTGATTCTTTTTTACAATCTATTTATTATTTTTATATCAAAATCTTGTACATAATATTATACATGAATAAACATACATTATTAAACATAATACGATTGCTTTTTTATTTACTAACACCACCTATGATTCTTACAATTATATTGGAAAATACAATAATATTTTGCTTATATCAAAGTTAATTTAAAAAATCTCATTTTTATCTATCCAACTATTGTGCTCGTCTGTGAAACCTAACCATTTAACAAAAACGCGTTTACCACTTTTCTTTAAAACTTTTTCTACTAGATAAATTTCGGGAAACATAGTTTTATGAATTTCAGTTTCATAAAAGCCGCCAGAGACGGGTTTATCATAATAATCTTTGAGATGGTAAGTTACTGGATCTGTTTTTACACTTCGCGTTATTGTGAAAATTTCTGTAGACCAGTTCTGTGTGTAACCTTTTTCAAAAACATTTTTTATCCTACTTATTCGTACTTTATCTCCTACTTTAAAGTTCGGTTTTTTCACTGGCGACTTTTCATTTGGAAAACGTCTCTTGACTTCTCGCTCATATGCCAGTGTAACATTTTCAGGATCGATTCCTGTTGTCCGATGTTTTCTCAAATTGTATGCTTTGAGCAAGTTAGGTATAATATCCAACCATTTATAGTTTCCTTGTTTGCTGAATTCTGTCCACATTGCATTTTTTAACGTTCTATTGAATCGTTCGCATATACTTGCATTAAGATTACTATGCGAAGAGTATAAGTGTATATTGTGCTTCTTCATAAGTTTTTGAAAAATTGAATTGTAAAATTTTTTTCCTTGGTCAGTTTGTAGATTCTTCGGTACTCGTCCTTCTTTTAGTATTGACTTCATAGCTGTAGTAACATCATTACCACTCTTTGACTTGACTGGCACGGCCCATGCATACTTTGAAAATATATCTATGACAGTGATTAAGTAATGAAAACCTTTGTTTTCTTTAGAATATGGTATCATTTCTACAAGATCCGCTTGCCAAGTCTCGTCTATTCCACGTATGTCATATTTTCTTCTCTTGTATCGCCGACGTGCTGGCTTGTGCAGCTCTTCAGCTACTCTATGACGTTCCATCATCCTTTACAGTAGATGAAAATCCATTTGGAAATTCGTTTATACGAACTTTTAATTGTTTATTCACTTCTTCAATGATATAATCAACACCAGAGTAATTGCGAAGAGTTGTACTATAAAGATAACGCAATTTTGCATTCACTTCCAATTGATGTTTTTCAACTTGCTGCTTGTATTCTTCTATAACTTCACCAATTCCAGCAATTTTAGCAGCTATATAATTTATTTCAGTTTGTAGAATAACTTTCAGTTAATGCAATGTGATTGCATCGTTTGGATGATTGGGCGGTCCTAGGTTGCATAGTCGCTTGTTTTCTAAATCAAAATCACCGTCCGGTGTAAAATTGAAACCAATGCCTGGAGGACCACGACTCATTTGCGAGCCCTCAAGTTTTCTTCCAGACACATCGAGACTCATGGTAGTACTGATGCAAAGAAGAAAGTTGCGTATCAATATATATGCCCAGTTCACGTAATTCTTCAATAATCGACTGGATTTCATTGTCGTGATTATTATTTCTAGCTGATCGTTCGGCAATCAATAGTCGAAGTCTCTCAGTAAGCTCGTTTGGATCATCCCAGTAGACGAGATCAATGGAAGAATTTGTCTTAGCTATTTTATATTTAGGTGTGAGTCCTCCTCCGCTGCTACTGTTCTTTTTACGTGGAGTGCTGCGGAACATTGGTGCTAAAATATTCTTATATTTATTACTTCTCGACATTCGTAAAATTCATCTTTGCTGAATTTTTTCCGATGAGCATTTGTTGCTTCCAGAATCTTGCGATAATTTGCACGATCTGATGAGCTCAGAAGAAGATCATCCGGATATTTTTTAAATAGCAATTCCATCAGTCCACTCGTTTTAGGATAACTTTCATTTCTGACTTTGACATATTTGTTATAACCCACCCGTAGGCTCTCTCGCACAAGCCCCTGGATGCCGGCAACCCGCTCGACAGCGCCGCTAGTACCGCGCGCGGCCGCTAGGCGGCTGCCGTACTCCCCAAAGAGGAGCAGCGCCTTGGAGGGCATATAAGCGGGCTGGTTTCCAGGCCGAGGCACCTACCTCCCCCTTCTCGGCATCAGACCGCGTCTGAGTGGCAGCAACGGAGCCCAGGCTACTTGCACAGTACACTCTAGCGCAATAAATCTGATTTTTGTTTACAAAAGAAAATACTCCGTGTATTTCTTTCCCCTTCCTTTCCTAATGCAACCTACACCGGGTTGGGCGGCCCCCCCCCCTCGTCCAGACTCGATCCAAGAGTCGACCTAGAGAGGTCCGAGCAGTGCCCGCTCTCTAGGCAACGAAGAAGCCCAGGGTAGGAAGCCTCAGCAGGCCCTTTCTGCCTGCCTGCCATCTCACCGCCTGCTTTACAGCAGGCCTCTTCATCACTCCGCTCTTCAAGGAGCGAACTCCAGTGACACCAGCGGGCTACGTGACGCAACGAGCACACGCACCTCCTTCTCCTTGCTCGGCCTTTCCAGGACACCCCGACTAGCCCGCTTACATCATATTTATCATCAAACTCAATTTCTGAATCACCAATCATATACACTTCATCAACCTTTCGCACTCCGTATATATTATCAATCGTTCTACGGCTTTTATCTAGCAATGATAAAAAGTATTCAGCTGATTCATTTTTTCCACTCGCAGATCTAAATGTAGAATTGGTAGTGATGGTGTCATAAACATCATCATCATCATCATCATCATCATCATCATCATCATCATAATCATAAACAGTATAATCAAATGAACTTGATTTATTGTTCTCATTTTGTTCGATCGATTTTCAATCATTTTCTTACTGCTGCTGTTTTTATCCAAAATATGATTAAATGGTTGCTGCAGTGGGCTTTCACTTTTCATCTCAACAAGTTTCACAAGTGGTGTGATGACTGGTTTTAGAGTATCACCGATGACTTTTTCAAAATCATCTTTCTCCTCTTTCTCGAATTCTGACATGCTTACGTGGTGATGTCTACAACTGAACTGCAAGTTTGAGACTCATAATTCCTTTTTTATTGCAAAACAATCAAATCCTTTTCTGTATCTACCCTCATTCATCGGTCTATCTTTGTCAATAACAATAAATCCATATCTATCAATCTTCCAACATTCTGAACAATGATTCCGAAATTCGTTGAAAGTTAAATCGGTGTTCACATGATCTTCATAGATATGTTTAAGATTTACATCATCTTGTCGATAAATTACTATCAAATTGACATTATCCCTAATCAGATGTTTTCCTATATGAGCATAAGATTGACATAGATAGAAACTATCTACACTTTTATGTCTCCCCATACAGAAGAATGCTCTGACGTTATCCTGCTGAATTTGGAAGGGCTTCATCCGGAGATACTACAGATTCATGCTCACTGAACGGAAGATATGATACTCCTTCAATCGGATCCAGGACATTTTTGAGAAATTGATACTTTGGCTGATTCAAGGATTTAAAGTATACATACAAATTTTCAAACCTATGACCATTGGGATGTGTTATTAAAGCCAATAAACTATTTGTTTTTCCACAGTTCAATGGCCCACAGAAAACTGCTCGTATACTATCTGTTAGTAATTCCCCATGACGCTTTTTTCTCTTCTCTTTTCCAAAATCGAAAGTTGTCACGGGGAGTTTGACGTTGTGCTCGGTAAAATCCATGTTCACTCAACAGAGTCAAATATAACATTGAGCTCTCGAAATATAAACGCTCGTTTTATACCATGAACGTCAGTTGTGAATCAGCACTCGAAGAGAGATGATTATACACAAATCACAGAAACAGCCGAAAGGCTATGGATTGCTTGATAAAGTTATCAATAACTTACCTGTTGAAATGCATCTTCCTGGATATCAATACTGCGGTCCCGGAACCAAATTGCAAAAGCGATTGAAAAGAGGAGATCCTGGAATTAATCCGCTGGATCAGGCTTGTAAAAAAAAACATAGCTTACTCTGATAAAAACGGAGATCGTAAAGCTGCTGACAAGATGCTTGCTGAGGAAGCTATGCAACGTGTCAGAGCTAAAGATGCTAGTCTTGGCGAAAAAGCTTTTGCTTTTGTTGTTAGCAATGCTATGAAATTAAAAGGAAAAACTGGAATTTGACTGAAATTTAATAAGTTAGTGACTGCGGCTAAAAAATCAATGTCAATAAGTAAAAGTTCTCGCAAGGTTATTTAATCAGCCTTGAAGGGTGCACGTCAAGCTGTTAAAAGTGTAGGTGGAAAGAAAAAAGTTATCATTCCACGTGTTCTGCCGCTTCCATCAAAAATTGGTGGAGTTCTTCCTTTTCTCATTCCATTGTTCGCAGGACTAAGTGCAACCGGTGCTCTAGCAGGAGGCGCTGCTGGAATAGCTAAAGCAGTTAATGATGCTAAAGCTGCGCAGAAAAATCATGAAGAAAGTAAGAGGCATAATAAGACCATGGAAGCTATTGCATTAGGCAAAGGTCTTCATCTTAAGCCCTATAAAACTGGAATGGGATTATTTATGAAACCTCATATCGGTCGTGGTCATCAAGTCAGTAGAAAAAA
Source organism: Nasonia oneida (assembly GCA_037356405.1). Classification (NCBI taxonomy): domain Eukaryota; kingdom Metazoa; phylum Arthropoda; class Insecta; order Hymenoptera; family Pteromalidae; genus Nasonia; species Nasonia oneida. The sequence goes on along the minus strand of JAZHPH010000413.1, from coordinate 53,067 downwards.
AACTTCGATTTAACTTTGCCAAATCGTGCACTGACTGACTACGATCTAAAAAAAATATGCTCATATGAAGAAAATCTCAGATTTCCGAGGTGTTTTCATGAGAAATAATCTACCACCCGATGGTCCATGGCATAATGAAACAGCAGTGGTAAAATTGGACGTCTTTCAAAATAGAGGCACTCACTGGGTTTGCTATCGCAAACGTGGTCCAGAAGTGATTTATCGGAAGATAATAATTCTATTCGTCAGTGAGCACCTCTTTTATAGTCTCCCAGCTAAGAAAAAGAGACAAAGATGGCCACATATAAAAGATATCAAAATTTTGACTCATTTATATGTGGCCATCTTTGTCTCTTTTTCGTAGTGAATTTTGTGTGAATGAATCAGTCATCATGGCAACCAGTCATCGGTCGACCGAAGAAACTCAAACCGTTAACACGCAAGAGCATTCAGTTTCTGAAAAGTCTAGGACTAAAAGTTCGTGGAAAAAAATCACGTGTATAATTCTTTGCTGTTTCCAGAACAATGGACGAAATTCTAAGCATTCGATCAGGTGTCGTACTGCTCATTACGAAGTACACGCATATCAACCATACTCATCATTAAGCTTTGACAACAGTGATGAAATTCGTATTTCTATCCAACATCAAGATATATGTCTCTTACCATCGCGCAGCTCTATCCATATATGTGGAAAGTTGCAAGTAAAAGGTGGATCAGCAGCAGCACTTGCTAAAACTAAATTTGTCAACAATGGCATTTGTCACCTGTTTGATTAAATTCGTTATGAGATTAATGTTGTGGAGATAGATAAAAGTAAAAATGTTGGTCTGAGCAGTGTTATGAAAGGATTGATTTCATTTAATTTGAATCAGAATGATATGCTGGAGAATGCAGGCTGGCTTGGTATTCAAGACAATATCAAATCGGTCATAGATGACAAGGGAAATTTTGACGTTGCCATTCCACTGAGTATGATTTTGGGTTTTGCAGAAGACTATAAAAAGATTGTAGTTAATATGAAGCATGAGCTCATTCTCACAAGATCGAGAAGCGACTTGAATGTAATAATCCAGGAAGGTGCTGTAGCATCTGTTGTAACTACTTATGAAGATTACGAAGTAAAAGTATCAAAGATAGAGTGGTTGATGCCATATGTTGTTGCATCTGATAAACAAAAAATCCAGCTATTGAATTTCATTGGTAAAGATAATCCTATCTCCATGTGTTTCCGTTCTTGGGAATTATTTGAATATCCTCTTCTCCCAAGCACTACTAAACACGCCTGGACAGTGAAAACATCAAATCAATTGGAAAAACCATGTTTTGTGATTCTTGGACTGCAAATAAAGAGAAAATCATTGGGAACTGCAAACGCCAGTCGATTTGACCATTGTGAGTTGAGTAATGTGAAACTTTTCTTGAATTCACAATATTATCCATACAACAATATGAATCTCGACATAGCTAAAAATCAGTTTGCCATTCTCTATGATATGTACGCTAATTTTCAAAAATCCTACTATGGAAGAGATCCGCAACCGCTGCTGACAAAGTCTTCGTTTCTCAACTTTGCAGCACTCGTAGTTATTGACTGTTCACGACAAAACGAATCTCTCAAGAGCGCTCCTGTCAATGTATGTTTGGAGTTTGAGGCTAAAAAAGATTTTCCTGCTAACACTTCAGCCTACTGTCTGATCTTACACGATCGCATCGTTCAGTACAATCCTATTAGTGGAGATGTCAAGAAGCTCATCTAAGCTGCACCGGAAAATAGAGTATGCAGTAGACATGACTGGTTTCAAGCAAATCGAAGAAGATTATATTCTAAAGGAATTAGCAATCATACCTGTCAAGGAAAATAGTGCAGATCCTATTGTTCTAACATTCAAAAATCCCTTCTCACGGAAAAAACTCTCAGACAAAATGCAAAGGGAAAACAAATGGCTCAAACATAATTATCATGGCATCAGGTGGAAAACGGATGGACATGACTACTCTCAAATCGTAAACTTGCTTCGTGATGCTTTACATGATGCATCAAAAATTGTTGTCATGGGTGCATTAAAACAGAAATGACTTCAACGATTCAAATTTTCTGTTCACAATATTGAACAGTATGGCTATCCGTCAAAACCATCTTTTAAGTGCGTCACAGTATGCACAAATCATAATCCAAGCTATAAGACGACCTGTGCATTGCACAACGTCAAACTCATGAAATTGTTCTATCAGCATAAACTGTAAAGTAAAATTTAAAAAATTTTTTTTTAAATAATTTAAAAAAAAATAGAGTACGTTATAGGCATTTCAAAACATAATAGAGAGAGAGAGAGAGATGTGAAAAATTATTCCCACTCTCTCATCGGGTACTAAAACACTCTGAGAGGAGAGGGGGTGTTTTAGTATGCTTATGTTTTGGTATGCCTATAGCCTATCTACTCTAGCCACAATTTCAACGTTAATGTGACAATTAAATATTTCTAATAATGTCGGGCAATATGGTACAACCCATCTGTTATCAAGTATGTGACCGTTTGGTAATTCGTGAGTAATATCATTCTCCTATGGTAATTGGGATAACCATTTTCATCCATATTTGTTTCATCATTATAATGTTTGGGACATTTTTTAGAGCATTTGTTGTCTACCATACACCAGCTGCCACACGGTCCATGAACCATATTCTTTATAACAATTGCATGCAATCTAGGGTTTTTTGCAATGTCTGGAATTTCAGCTGATATGAATTTATCAACTATATTAGGAGTAGTTATTTTATATGGATGCCTCAATGTGATTAATAAATGCATGTGTGGCAACCCTCTCTTCTGGAACTCTATAACGTAAACATAACAGGCTACATCTCCAAAATATTTTTTCTTAAGGATAAAGTCAAGCAAACGATCTTTTTTAAGATGAATGACGCGAAGTACAATATCAGGTCTATCACAAGGTTCTTGTCCAGGTAATAAGTTCTCTTGAATTTCTGGCCATTTAGGATTACATGTCATGGTAAGAAAAATATCTGGTTTACCTTTGTTATTTACTAAAGCCATTGCATCTTGATAACATTGTGCCATATGGCGAGTAGAACCAATAAATGTAGATGGTAAAATAATAGTTTTTCCAACTTGGCCATTAATGTCATTCGCTGAATTTTCCAAGTAATCATGTAATCCCTGATATGTATCTGCCTTAATTTCTTTTTGATGATCTTTGGAAAATTCTATCTTTTTCAATCTTTACGTAAGAGTCAACAACCCATTGCTGAAATAATTTACGTCCAAAAAGGAGAGGATTAAATTCAGAATCTCGAATAGCAATTTTATATTTAGTATAAGCCATTCGTGTTACTCGTCGATTATTATCGTTGTTGTTAGTACGAATTCGTTCTAAATTTCGATGCCAGCCTAATGTTCCATAAGGGTAAAAGAGAGGGTATATCCATGGTTCAACATTTGGATCCACCGAGCTGACACATTGTAATGATTTAGTACGCGTGTTTTTGATCGTAACAAATGATTCCGGAATTTCTCCATCAGCTGTTGTAGAAAAAATAGCAGCTACCTTATTTGTATGTTGAAAATTATATCTTCGTCTATCAATACCTGGTTTTAAAGAAAATAATAGTTGCAATTCTGGTTCATTTTCTCCTACATTCAATAACAAACGTTGATCTTCCAATTCTTGTTTCATCGTAGCATAAGATTTAGCAAACGCGTTGTTGTTTCTAATAATTGTATCTAAAATAGTGATTGTAGTTTTGTCAATGAGTGGGTCTTGATTCGTTCTGACGTCGATAGCTTCGTCTTGATCGACAAAAAACAATTGTCCATATGTCGGATTTTCATTTTCTATTGGATATAAAGATGTATTGATTTGATAATATATTTGGCCATGAATTTTAAAACAGTACGGTCCTGAACGACGTGATTGAAAAGAAACTAAATTTGCATTAAAAGAAGCAAATGATAAAGAATTATTATAATAACGAATATTTTGAAAAAAATTGTTTGATTTTTCATGAGTTCCATTAAGTAATTGTGAAAGCTCTTGTGGGAATGCAGGTGCTGGTGTTAAAGCCACTGTTCCATGACTGCAACTGTCGTTAAAAGATAATCCTTTGTTAGCTACTTTTTCAGAAAGAAAATTTTTTGCATTGCAATGAGTACATAAAATATTCACTAATCCTAAATGATGTTGTTCATTTGCAATAACATTTCTATGTTCATCATTAATTAAATTACGGGCAGCTTGACGCCGACGCCTTTGATTTGCAGCATTTCTTTGTCGTCTTTCATTTTGAAAAATTTCTTCTTCTTAGAGGGCTAACATTCTACATGGTGATTTATTTCAAGTTGTTAAAACAATATATCCACTTGTTTTTATCTCAAGTGCTGTAGTTATTAAATAAAAAAAATTAAATACGAAAAAAATAAGAGAAATAAATTAAAAGTACCATCAATTAATAGCATATTAGTAGACGATACAAATTATAAGATCCAATTGACATTTAATAATGACATTTAATAATTTACAGCTCATGAGAGCATTTTGAGGTTATTTCGTCTGCTAATAGGGCCGCTACTAGATGGAGCCGCTGCTACACTCGTCGGCGCGTGGGCTATGCCGAATCGGAGTGGCTGTTACTCCGATTGCAAGAGTAGAAATCTCACGAACTTGAGGTGTAGTAGCTACACCGAAAGTCTCTCAGTGTATCAGTATTACAGTTTAACATATTTTTATAATAAATAAATCAGTCTTGAAACTGAGAACACAAAACAATAGGAATAAAAACGTAATCTTCCATGTAGAACACAACGCAGAAAAGTTATCACTCATTGGCATTATCATTGGTATGATTAACGTGACTCCGTTTTGGAATAGTAACTTGTTTCGTTCCTCGTTTAACCTGGGCTGCAGGCATCTGCTCATGCTCCATATCTGGAGTGATATCACTGGAGTTCTTTCAGGAAATTTTTAATAGGCCATCTGAAAATAGGAATAATTCATGAATAATTTAATAATTATTATTATATTATTATTATCTGTTTTTTCTGTTTTTTAAAGTAAAATAAAATTACAATATATATTAGTATAATATAATATAATAGTACTTACCAAGATTGACTACGTTGCCAACCACTGTTACGTACACTCCTTTTTCGATAGTTAAAGGTACGTAGTTGCCTATTTGTACGGTGATTTTGCTTCTCCCATCAGTGATAGCACCATATCCATAGGTCATGCTATCATACATTGTTGATGTCTGCGCAAATGGAGTCTTTATATAGTCCTCAATAGCTGCAAAATTACATTTTATTATATTAAAAAAAATTACGAATGAAAATTTGAGCAAAAAATGAATCATAATAATATATACATTACAACTTACATATTTTTTGATCGACTGCATTCTTTACTGATTCAAAATCCACCTGATTAACCATTGAGGTCTCCGTTTCTGCCACTGCTAAATAGATTCCAAGATATCTGACGGTAGTCGACTTTGTGATGACAATCTCAAATGGTAATACCCCCAATGATCTCTTCTCGTTATTCATAAGTGCTACTTTAGTGAGCGCTCCATTGAAATGAACAGCCTGTAAACAGAATTTTAAAAAATTGTAAATTGATGCAATTAAAAATTGTTTTAATATCAATCAAGTTATTGTATATAAACAGTGAAATAAAAAGAATCTTACTCGATTAATGGTGAGTTATGCTTGATACTGCCTAATCAGGTCTAAACCCCATATTAGACACATGATTCGACAATTTCTTGCATTACATAAGACGAACTTAAATAAGTCGAATTTCTTCTCACTTTTACCCACTTTTGATGGAGCAATGACATGCACAATGTATCCTACGATCTCTCTGCGACATAAAAATGACACATTAGTATTAGAGTATACGAATATGCAATTTCCATTAGATTAAAAAAATCCCTAAAAACAAAATAATATATATTTATATACTCACGTAGTACTATCTTTGTCAATAAGGTTGTCAAAATCCTCATCAAGTGTGAACTCGTCAAAAAGTTGCTCGTTGGTTAATGAAACAGCCATTTTTCTACAACAAACAAAAATTATTTGCATGTGCACGTCTATATAACATCACCGCGATATTATATAGGTATTGAAGTAAAGAGTCTAAAGAGTCTAAAGAGACCTAAAGATTCTAAAACGCTGCACATGTTATCTTTATCGCGATTACACACACTCGCACACACATGTTATAGCTTTATCGATAGAGAGCCTGTAATTGACGCGGACCTAATGAGCGAGCGCATAAGCACGGAAACTGCGGAGCGTGTAGTGAAATTATGTGAAACTGATTATAATTACACGCTGCTGCGGTCGAATGTTTAGATGCGGTCGTATGTGCGCGATGCTGCGTAGAACACGTGTAGTTCGCATAGGAAAGTGCATGATAATCTGACCTAACCAAAAAATGCACGTGTTTTCTTCCCCGCGGTCATCATTGATTAATTTGCAATACTACACAAAACTAATGTAATAGAACATCGTAAAATATTACATACGATGATATTTTTCCTTAAAGAAGGCAATTTCAGTGCTGTACAGCGCGATGTCTCCGGATTTGTCGAGGACGGCAACGGCGACGGCAAAACACGTTCACACCTCTGCAGTCTGCACTGCGCTCAGCCATTTTGACTATGACCGGACCGGAACTCGGAACATAGATAAGAACGGTTCGCGAAACCACCACGTTCAGCTTCATTATTAAATTGAATAAATTGATTTTTTTACGCGACAATGTTCACGATAAATATTATTTAATAAACTTGTTTATTTTTATACACGGTTTATCCTTTCTACAAACAATTTTAAATTTCGCGCCCTTTCTAACAGGCCATTCTATAGGGCAATACAGGTCACCAATCAAATCTGTTTTTCAGCGGCTTCACTTTTCTCTCATCAATCTTTTAAGGGGGGATTAGATTTATGTTATGCTGCCAACATAGAAATCACGACTCAGATTTTGCAAAAGTAATTAATGTAATATAATAATGTTCATGAATACAGTATATATCTTCAATAAAGTAACGCTTTAAATTCAAAAGCTTTCCAATATATTAAATGCTCGCTATGAAACGGTCTGGTTTATGTTAGCCGCGAACCGCGTATAAGTTCCATGCCCGAATAGTTGTTAAGGAAGCACACCCGACGAATGTAATAAATGACGAAGGATCATCCGACACTACGGGTGATGATCACTGGTCTGTGCATTTAAAAGATGCTTCGGGAAGAACCACTATTTCACGTCCACATCTATGTATTACTGGCTCAGTCAAGGCAGGAATCAACAGTCCTGTCCATGAAAGAGTAAGATGAAGGGGGGGGGAGGTTGATAAAATAAGGTTGAAAAGACTTAAATTAGAATTATATATATATATATATATAATTCTCTTTTCTAGATAAAACAATTTTTATACGTAAAATTTTACGGTTCTAAAAGATACTCGCTTGTCCATAAGCGTACGTAAGCGTACGTGAACTTACGTACACGAACGTTTACGTGAACATACGCGAACGCACGTGAACTTACACAATTATACATGTTTGTATTATACAATTGTACAGAAAAGTAATATTTCTTAATTTGCTGATTTTTTTCTATAGAAGTACACAAGGGAATTTTTCATGACTCGCGGGAGATATTTTATTCATATTAAATGTTTTATAAAAAATATTCATTTATTGAATAATTATATTTTAAGTTAGTTTACATAGTAAGCATTACTTTGTTAAGGAAACTTATAATATTAAAAAAAATTCTGTTTAAATCAAATTATAAAAAAATAAAAATTTTGTAGCTCACAGCCAGTGTTTTGGTTTTATCATCTGGATAGAAAAACCATATTGGCCCTCAGTATGTGAATTTTATAAATTTTATTAATTTAAAAATATACTAAAGGTTAAAAATTTGTTGATGATTATCACCTGATTATCATTAGCATTTTATCCCATATAAACGCATATTTGTAACTATCAGCTCAAATAAAAATATTAAGCTGATATTACCTGATAATTAGCTGACGTTTTGGCATGATTACCAGCAGATTATCAGCTGATTATTAGCTAATAAGAAGATAACTGTTTTGATTAGGAAAAAACTAGCGAATGTTAAAGATAACAATCAAAATGAAGAAAACTGTTTTTCACTATAAAAAAACTATTGTCTTCACTTATTAATAGTTATTGTCGTTTGTATTCATTTTTTATTCATTTACAAAATTGTAAAATTTTATACCTGAAAAAAACTCTAGCAAAATAAATAAAACTAAAGACAACAGAAGATTATTGCTATCTGTGTCTTAATTCCGACATTTTCTGCTGTCATCTGCAGTTCATAACTGTTTTCTTCAGTTGTTTTCATTTTTCTTTTTCGCTAGGGATTGAAAATATCGTTGTTACGTCCTGACTATCATAAATTGAATAGATAGGAACGTAATGATATGTGTAGTGGCGAGGCTATAAGAAATTGTTAATTCGCGCCTAACACTCTCAATGTTAGTAAAATAAATGAGAAGCTTACCTTTACGTTGAACCGTGTACTAGTTGAGTAGATTGCAGCTGTAGACTCGTACTGGGTAGTTTGGATTTTCTCGTAAATGAATATACCTCACAAGATCTCATTTACGATAAACCAATCGTTTATTCAAATAATTTTTAGAAGTGCAAGTAAATAATAAATCTCGTTTCAATGTAAAATAATATTCTCACTTAATTTAAAAGAGCTAAGACTTGCATTTTATAAAATCTGTATATTTAGACTTTGTAAGAAATATATAGTTGCGGCTGGGCGGCTTTAAGTTTTAAAATAATTGTCACCGATTGTCGGACCGGCGCGATACGGAGCTCGTGAAGGCTTTTTAAAACCTTCGTTCGTAGTGTAATTTTTGCAATATTTATAAACTTAAAATTACGGAAAATGTATACATAAAAAGTAGCGCTCGCTTACAACGTCACGAATTGCTAATTTATCATTTTGCTGATTCGCAAAGTAAATCGAAATCCTATTACAAAAGTGATTATTTTGCATTTTGCGAACTCAACTCATAAGCGACACTGACGCATTGGAAGATTGAGATTCAGCAGTTTTTATTTAATTTAGGCCATAACAAAATTATAAAGTCGGTCGATAATGAGTTAGTTTTACATGCAGAATTTTACAAATTAGCCGCTTTAACCTTTGATTTTTTTATACTTTAAATTACTTATCACTTTGAAATCTAGTATATAGGTTACAGTATTTCATACATTATATACATTATTTCGCTTCCTTCCCCGGCTAAATATATCCTTTTTTTTTTTTTTTTTTTTTTATAATATTTAAGGATTTGTTCTTATTGTTATCTATTATTGTAAAAAAAAATCTATTCACAGTTTAGAGAAAAAACTTCTGGTGACTTTGAAATTGAAAGGTTAGGTTTGCTTTTAATAGTTGGTGGTCGATCTGGAATAGGTGGGGGTAATATTTTTGGGGAAGATATAGGAGGGATAATTTTGATTTCTTTAAGTTCTGTTTCTTCATAAAATCTATTCTTGTTTTTTTCTTGTAGGACTCTGTTCTTGGATATTGCTCGTATTTCCGAGTGTAGTCAGCAAGTGTGTTATTGAACTGAAAATTGCTCCAAATAGGTGTATAGACCAACCATAAATCGTATGTAAAGTATATCCTCTAATAATCGTGTCTATAATCAATTTCCCGATATGTAAAATAATCAGAATCATGATGAATACAGATGAAAAGCAACCACATGCAATCAGTTTTCCAATGAGCATGTGCTATGTACTTTCGGCTAGATGTGTTAGAGTATTTTCGGTGAAAATATCTCCAGATGTTTTTTCTCCTGCCATCTCTCTAGCAATCACATTTAAAAGTGATGCTTTTTTCATGGGAAACATTAGTTGCTGTTGTAGTTGGTCTAGTTTTTCTTGAGAATACACTCCGCTCGTTGCTAAAGTCTCGACAGATTCAAAGGTCCAACCGATCTTCGTATTTGGTTTCAAACTATGAGGCGATATTGTTTTAATTGGTGTTGGAGTGAACTTTATCCATTCTTCTGCTATTTTGTAGTACGTGGGTACTATTGAGTTGCAATTTACTTAAACTCCTTTTTTTATCAAAATATGTGTTCTCGGCGTGTTTCATTTCCTGAAGAAACAGGTAGTTGATTGTAGCATTATTTTAAATGTAGTATTTTGACTGTTTTCGGTACACATTTTATTAAATGTACAACTTCTCCTGCAATCCTTGCTATGTATCCAGGTTTCTTCATGATATTATAGGCGAATTCATCTGGGGAAAGGGTGGCGATTGATAGGGAATTTTGGATTATTTTTCTCTCAGGTTCACACTTTTCTGTTATTACATTTAAATATAGATTATTTAACTGTTTCCTTAAATGCTTTTCTACATATACAAATTTTGAATTAACATACGTAAATTCAAAATTAACATACGTAAATAAATCTAAGTTTACGCTATTTCTATTACTAACTACATCATTATCAAACTGATACGTATTTACATAACTACTCTTTTCAGAAATTAATAATTTTGGATGTTCCGTACGTATAAATTCACTATTACAACGCATGATTTTATCCTTGATCGCCAAAGCAAATGTTATTTCGTTAGAATTTAGTGTATAAACAATTTCTGATTTGCATCGCTAAAATATTTTGTAGCTATTCCCTTAAATAAAATATCGTAAGAGTTTCTAAAACACTCCCCCTGCGGTAAAACCTCCCAAAATGTGTGTCCTCCTTCCATATCAATACAATGTTTTTCCGAAAATTTACATACTGTTCCCGAGCTTAACATTAACTTATCATTATTTAAATTTACTTTAGCTATGTATTTTCTATTAATGTCATTTTGATTAAGCGTCGTGTTATCAGTCTAACAAGCCAAGTTTCGTTTCTTTTAAAACTGGCAGTTATAGTAACACCTCAAGTAGCAAATAATTTATTGTTGTACATTTTATCAAAATGTATAGAATTATTTCATATTGTCATTTAAATTGTCATTTTTTAAATCTACATAAAAATGCTTCACTTTACCATGAAAAATCACTTTATGGATTTCTTTACTTTACTTGATGTAAAAAGATAAAAAATTTATATATTTTATACTTCTTTTTATCAGCTTAGTTGATTATTAAAATTTTAAATTAAAAAGATACTTTTTTATAAATAAGTTATTGTTCATGGCTAACATTTATAAGTTGTTTTCCTGTTTTCTTGTTTTCTTTATATGTAGAGATGTGGGTAGATTTCATAATGTATGACGCGATGCATTTTGAATTTGAGTCCAAAAGAGTATATCTTGACCTCGTGAAAGAAATGTTGCGGGATCTGTTTTGAAACTTATTGATGATTATGGTTGGATTAAATTTATTCTTTTATAAAACAGAGAATTATATTAGTATTTTTTTTCATTAAATTATAGATTGTTTTCTTTTTGTCTTAAATCTTCTATCTATTATTTTTACTCATTCATTATTTTATATGCCTTTGTAGCTTAATTATAATGGAGAAAAAAATGCTAAAATACCATTGATTGAACTTGAACTGTATTAATTTATAGTCAAATTTATTTATTATATATGTTAGCTTTAAAATGCACTCTGTAAAGTTGTAAATAATGATTTTCTGAATAAATGATATAGCAATCATATCAAGTAACTTATTATAAGCAATACAGTTACTTATAATGCTAATATTCAACATATGATCAATTTTTATTCTTTTCTTGTTTATTACATATGTAAATGTATTAAATTTATCAGAAACTTCAACATTTACTGCTTTTTTATTCATTTTTAATTCATTTGAATTAATTTTAATTTTTGTTGTTTTGAATGTGCATAGTTTATGTGGATTTATGCTTAATCCTAAATAAGCATGATACTTTATTAAATAATAATAATCTTTTATTCCTCTTTTAAATTTATTGTTTAAATATTTCTTTAATTTACATTTCTTTCTTATTATTTTATGACCCAAATCTCTCTTGATTTTATACTTATAAATATTTTTGTTTTGATACCGCCTAACTTTTCTAATTTTATGTTTTGCTAAATCTTTTATTGATGTTATAATTATTGGAATTTTCATCGATTTACTTTGTGAATTGTGTACTATATCTCTTTTACTATATTTTCTTTTACATCAATTATAGTTAATAATGTTGAATTCCCATTTTTAATAGTGTCCTGAATATTACAAACTTGCAGTATATTATTAATATTTTGTATCTGTTCACAAGGTATTTCGTTTAACGAACATACGTCTTTTGTAACAGCAAAATGTAAATTCTCGTTAGCTTTCTCAATTATTTTACAAACATTATTACATTCTACTTGATTAACAATTTCGTTTAGTGTCTCACATTGTATGAAATCTGGCAAACTATTTTGAGTTGCATAATTTATTGAAATTTTGGTTGATTTTTCTATCATTATAATCAATGGAATTTTAGATGTATTATCTTCGCATAGATGCTTTGGTTTAATTGTATTTTCTTATATGTCAGTTACAGTTGATAATGTTATGTTTTCATGTTTTTTAGCGCCTTTAATAATATTAGCTTGTAATAATGTATTCAGATTATTCATTTGTTTCATGTTGCATTTAATAAACATACTTCATTTTTAACTGCGAAATGTAAAATCTCATTATTCTCCTCAGATATTTTCGCTTTACAAACTATATTACAGTCTGACTGATTAAAAATATCATTAGTGGTTTCAAATGTTACGAAATCTGACAAATTATTTTCAGTTGCATAGTTTCTATTAATAAGCGACTTGATTGACAAATAGTTATCTTGTATTTTTTCATTTTGCTTTATATTAACCGCATTTGATTTATTGTTTGCATTTCTCCAATTTTTACCACAATTTTTTTCTGTATGACCTATCTCGTTACATATACTGAATGATTTTTGTGTTGGTTTTATAGAATTATATCTTTTATTTATATTTATTTCTAATTTCTCATTCTGTTGATAATTTTTTCTATTATTCGTATTTTCTTTATGATTAGTATTATTTTCTTGTTTACGCGCAGTAACGTCTAACTTTTCCAATTTTTTATAGTCTTCTGTCTCATGTCCGTTTTTGTTACAATTATCGCTACGCATTTTGGCGATTCTTTCTAAATTTTTCAATTTCGTGCATTTTTTAACTGAATGTCCACGTCTTTTACAATAATCACAAATTATTTGTCTTATATATGCCTTTTATAGTTATTTAAATTTTTATCATCGTTCAAAAATGTTGGGCAATATTTACCCGAGTGACCAATTTGATTGCAAATCTGACATTGTATTTCTTGTCGATCTGATTTGGCTCTGTTTAGTATTTTAGCTTCTTCACAATCTATGGCTGTATGACCTGCATTATTACAAATAGTACATATAGTAAAATTATTTATTTTCGTGTCGTTTCTTGTAAACGGACAATTCTGTATGAGATGACCAAAATGGTTGCATCTTCTACACAATGCTAGTGAGCAATCTCTGCATGAAAGACTTGAACTATTGCAAATACTGCATGGTTGAATTATAATTGGATACAAACCCTATAGAAAAATAACCCTACACCCTAAATAATAGTATATTTCGAAATATATGTGTACTAAGGATGATAATAACGACTCTGACAGCTTGACTAGCAGCTGGGATCTAATTTTTGATCTAATAAAGCCAGTCGCTAGCGTTATTTCCACGACGTGCATTCGATGTATTAAAATCAATAGGGAACAGACATGGTTTTGCTATATACATATAAATGCTTATATACCGTAGAAAATAGCATAAGAATACGTTATGTATCAATCTTTTGCTGATTTAGTACCTTTAGGCCCTTTAAGACGGTGGGCCCCGTCTGGGGATAAGAGAGCAGCAATAGATAATTTGCCTGGCGTAGACAAGTTTCCGACTGAGTGGCGCTAGTAGTTAAATGTAAATAGTCTACCTATGCGCTGGTAGATGGCGTGCGCGCATATAGCACAGGAGAGAGGGAACGACACGGGTATATAAGGAGCCCCGGAGCCAGCAGCGAGCATAAATGATCTGGCTCTCAACTGAGCAACTTGCGAATGGTAGCTCTCGCTTCTTGCTCCCGTCTCCACCATACCTAGTAGTCCATGAGCCCCAGGCTCTCGAAGAGTATGCGTGCAGTCTACTCCCTCTCCTGTAGGCTCTGAGATCCAGTATCGCGTATCAACAATAATCAAGTGAATAAACGAATATCATTTATGAATATTATATTACAATGCATATTACAATATCCTTTTCCCCCTTCAGATGTTTCGCTGGTTCAGTATGGTAGTACCCTGTTCTCAGGCGGGGCTATCTGGTCAGGGACTCGTGGTGCGATGGTAGTAACTCACATATCAGTCTCACAACAGTTGCGTGGTTTAGCTAAGTGTGCAGGGTATGCGTAGTGGATATCCCCTAATCACTAACCTCGAGTCACGAATCTCACGAGTTCACATACTAACACAAAGCGCACCGTTTCACCTTATATGATTAATTAAAAATTCATATGTTTGAGTAGTTTTTAAAACGGCAGCTCTCCAATATGGCGGCTCAAAGGATAAAGAACTAACCTGACGTACGGGCATTTGAGTACATAAATTCAGTCATCATGAATCTATTTTGATTTTGAAGCATTATCTCTCATCTCTATTTGGGAGTGAGGTGGCGCAGGAGAGTGAAGGAGAATGTGAGGTGAAGAAATCGAATAACGCGGAACTTGATGTGTCGGAGTGGTCGTTTTATTTGTCGTTGATTTGCGTGACAAGATCTGGCGGTGATGCGACTCGTGTCGTGGCTCCAGTTGAACTGTTTCTGGTCGGCTCCAGCGTTGACCGTCGAAGGTCTCGATCGTTCTGTCTCCTGTACCGATCGCCGATCGGATTGGCAGGGACGAAGCACGCGCGGTCCGGATAGCGCGTCGGTGGCGAGGGCAGCTGGCCCAAACGGCCGACTGTTTACTTTTTTATTACGCCAGGGATTACCCGCGCCGGCGAGCTTTAGCCGCCCGTGTCGAGGTGCGGATGAGTGCGCTAATGCGCTCAGCTGGGCCGGAAAAACCGAGTTCTAATCCGGGCCGCGTCGTTCGAGGCACGAACGCTGGAGTCTTCACGTGCGCGTGCGCGTGAGGTTTGTATATGTGTGCGCGCGTGTGTGAGTGCGAGTGTGTGAGTGTGTGTGTGCTGCATCGGCTTCGCTTAGATCGTTATCATGCGGCACGATTGTGTGCACTAATGGCACGCGTATGCGCTGTATCGGCATAATTGAGCGTTTCTTATTCTGCACACGAGTGCCGGTGTCCGTCCAGGCTCACTTTTTCCTCCGTGCAGCTACAGCTCAGTAGTCAAGTCTTCTTCTAACAATCAAATAGTTTCTGCCAACAAGAGCGGTATTCCTCGAAGTCTCAGTGGGTCTTTTGATCAAATAGCAATTCGAATATTATCTCGAATGCCTCGAATCAGGGAACACGTAAAAAAGTAAAGAAAACTACTAGCAAAATCACTACTTTGTGGAAAAAAGTTGAAGAAAATAAGACTAAACAGCACTTTGAAAACGCTGACACTAGGCAATGGATTACGCCAAAACAAGCACCCACCCAAATCGACTCTTCTCAAGATAAGAAAGATCAAACTTGCAGATTATTCAAAAGTTTCACTTTCGAGGGCGTTACTGATTATTTGGTATATCCAAGTCAAGAGTTCTATCTCAGTAAAAGTGATTACTCTATGACGACCAAGTTTTCCTGTCAAGTACGATTTGGAGAGAGTTTACAAAAATTTAATATAAAACAAAAGAAATTAACATAGAAGTTGATGAAGGATTATAGATTGCCTAAGGCTTATAACTGTAGAACAGCTTTAAGGAGGTTCATCAGATTTAGAAATAACAAACAGATTCGGGGGAAAAAATTCACAAGCGTAGATATCTATCTTCTACATAATATTAATTTGCTTAAATTTCTGTCCAAAACGTCAGTTCCAGTTCAATTTATTCAAATCCCTTCAATTCTAATTGAAATTTTTTTATCTGTCTCATTTAGTCCTAACATCTGAGAACATTTCTACCGTTTTATTTTTTTTTTTTTGTGCGCCAATATTGCGATATTTTAATGAAAAGATTAAATTTTGCACTTTCCGGGTTTTTCAGGGAATTTTTCAGGACTTCTTGGAATTATAGTCTTCCTGGAATTCTGGAGCTGATAATATATTCTTGATTATAAACAAGGTTTTTTTGTGGTTAAACTATGTATAACTTGGAAGGTAGCATCATATATCATATATATTACATTATAAAGGATTAACCTCAGGATCATCCTGACACCTAGACATCCTCTACTGGGAGTAAAAATGTTCTTTTGGTATATTTGTTGTATACACTTGGACATCGTCTACTGGAACTGAAAATTTTCTTCTGGTACTTTTGTTGTATACTAAGTGCGTTGTATCATAGACCATGTCTCGCCATCCGGGAGGTGATTTTGACACCTGGACATCGTGTACTGGAAGTAAAAATTTATTTTTGATTTCGCCTATGTGTGTGAACGTGCGTGTGTGTGTGTGAGAATGTACATTAAGAACAAATATTAGATTCCAATCCAAGCTTATTAATAATACACTCTGCGATATCTTCTTTCGATATAACAATGAATAAATAAATATAATTTCCTAAATTTTTATAAAACTAAATATAACTGTTAATGTATTAAAATATATTTAGAGTTCAATATAAATTTAATAGTTGTAATAATCATATAATAAATGCTATTTTTTTTCTTTGAAGCTTACTATATAAAATGTTTATAGTTAAATATAACAAGAACCAAATCGAAAGTAATGTAAACAATCCAAAACAATTATGGAATTATTAACAACAAGATAGGGAAAAATAGAAAAGCTAATGATAGTATAAGTTACATTAAAAAAGATAACTGTAAGATTTCTAATAAGGTTGAAATAGCTGATTGTATGAATAATTTTTTCTGTGAAGTTGGTCATAAGTTGAGTGCTAAGTTTGACAAATGTTCAAATAATGCGAGAAAAATGCCCGACATGAACAGTTATTCCATCTTCTTAAACCCAACGAATACTCTTAAAGTCTTAAATATCATAAATAGTATGAAATTTAAAAATGGTGGTGTTGATAAAATTAACACCAAAACACTTAAGGTTTTAAGTAATTATATTGTTGAACCGCTAGTTTTCATTTTAATCTATGTATTGAGAAAGCCATCTGGCCAAATGTATTGAAAAACGCTGAGAAAATTCCAGTAGATAAATCAGGAGAAAAGCATGATACGTCTAACTACAGGCCTATATCTTTGATCTCCAACTTGGCAAAGATTTTGGAAAAATTGTATATATAAGAATTATAGATTTTGTTGAAAAACACAATTTGATATCTGAACAGCAGTTTGGCTTTAGAAAGAATACTGGTACTAAAAACGCACTTAATTATTTGGCGAATATGCTTTATAATAATCTAGATATTAGTAAACCTATCATTGTTACATTCTTGGATCTTGCTAAGGCTTTTGATACTGTTGATCATGATATTTTAATTGAGAAACTTTTCCACGTTGGAGTCAGAGGTCAGGCACTTGATTTACTGCGAAGTTACCTCAATGAAAGGTATCAAAAGGTTAGAATAGGTAATGTCGAGAGTGTAAGCAAGCGAATATCAATCGGGGTTCCCCAAGGTACAATCCAAGGTCCTCTCCTATTTCTGCTATACATAAATGACCTTTTAAAAGTAATCCCTTTCAAAGCCATTTCATCGTATGCTGATGATACTGTCATAATATCTTCTGGTTCTTCATGGAAAGTTGCCCAGGATAATATGAACAGTTATCTACTAAAAGTCGATACTTGGTTATCGAGTAATAGATTATCCTTAAATGTTGACAAAACTGTTTATATGACTTTTGGTAATTACTGTGATAGTGTGCCTATGCACACATGTGTCAAAATTAGAGATAAAATACTAAGTAGAGTCGACAGCTGTAAATATCTGGGGATTACTTTCGATTATAACCTAAGATGGGATAAACACATACATACATCATTAATAAAACCAAGTACCTGATCTACATTTTCTACAAGATCTCACAGTACATGTCAACTGAAACTATGATGTTGATATATTATGCTTTTTTCACAGCATATTCTCTTATGGAATTATTGTTTGGGGAGGTGCATATAAGACTACTAGTTACCTACTTCAAAACTTGCAGTCTAGTATTTTGAAAATTGTAAATAAAAATAAGTTTGTACAAAATAAGCCTATGAATATAGCTAAACTATTCGCATATGAATCACTGTTGCTACACTACTGTGATCTTAGATCCAAATATATTAACTCTAGTAGTATTACTAGAAATAAAAATTTAACTATACCTAAATTTAATAAAATGGTCAGTAACAAAATGAGCTATCTGAAGGCTATATCTGTATTCAATGATCTCCCGAATGATCTAAAAACTGTTAATATTGAAAATAATTGGCAAAAGAAATAACTAAAAAATTGGAAACTCTCAAACTACTCATAATTTCGTTACTTTTGTCGATTATCTTTTGAATTCTCTCAAATACAATACTGTATTCACCGTGTAATGGCTTTATTTAACTGGTGGCCTTACTTGAGAGCATGGTCTATTGGCCATGTAACTAACAATAAGTACATATTTCGTCGTTATAATACTCTTGTAAGGTTTTTAGCTTTAAGGTTATTAAGTTTTTTATTTTTATCTATTATTGTAATATACCAGATCTGCCTACAGGTACCTATGTGTACCTCTGCAGGTTTTTGCAGATGTAATTTAACTGTAAATACTCTGTAAATACTTTTTTCTGGTTTAATAATAAATAAATAAATAAATAAAAATTATTTATATTTTATTATTTAAATAATTTGTTCAATACATAAATGATAATGTACAAGCTCTACCAACGGTAATGAAATTGGTTGCTGCTATTTTATTTGTTTGATGCTTACAACATGAAACTTTCATAATTAAATAATTATATTTTGCTATTTAATTAATTTATTATATAAAAATGATAATATACAAGTGCTACCAATGGCAATGAAACTGGTTGCTGCTATTTTTATTTCTTTAATGCTTATCGTTTAATTGTTGGACAGAACATAACTATATTAAAAATTTTAATGTATATAAAATTAAATTAATGTTCAGTATTATCATATATAAATAAGTTAAATATTAGTTATTGAAAATATTATATAAGTTAAAAATTAATTTAAAAAAATTAGTTAAAAATTGTCTAATTCAAAAATTTCACGATAAACATTTTTAATATAAATTTTTAGATTATCATTAAACCATTTATTTAAATAATTCATTTTATCATTTTGATTTTCTGTTGTTACTGAATCTTCTGCTAATAATATTTTTTAATTATTTTTTGACGTACTCTAGATAAAGCAACATATAATTGACCATGACTAAAAACTGAAGACGGTAAATATAATCCTGCATTATCAAATGCTTGACCTTGAGATTTATTTATAGTCATTGCGAATCCTAATCTAAATGGAAATTGTCTTCGTACCATAGTAAATGGAACTTCTTCAATCGAAGGACTTAAATCAATTCGGGGTATTAAAATAATTTTACCTTTAGAGGTACCAGTAATAATTTCAGCTTTAACAACGTAAGATCGTAATTCTTGTATCATTAATCTAGTTACATTGCATAAACCACCATCTAAATTTAAGTTTCTTAATAAAATTACAATCGCACCAACTTTTAATGTTAATTTATGTGGAGGAAGTCCATTGGGTGTTAATGAATGGACAAATTCTATTGGTATTGAATTAAACATATCTTCATTTTTATCTGTGTTTACCGAATCAATACTTAAATATGTATGACTTTCTTCTTCCAATTGATCTAATATTTCGTCGTTAATTTTTAAAACATCAATATTAGTTGGTGCTAATATTACTTTTTGATGTAATGTTTTATCATTGGGATCAATCTTATTTCCGAAAATTTCATATATTAAATTTCCTCTAGATAATATATCATTGGATATCAAAGTTACGAGGTTTTGTTTTTCAAATTTAAGTGTGCAATTTTGTTCGCCTACGTTTAATAACCAAGATTTAAATGATTGATCAGTATTTGTGATTCTAATATTATCAATTAATTTCATAATTTTAAATTTATTCCATATTGAACTCTTTTTAACAAATGATTCTAGAATTTGAGCTCGACTTCCACGTCGTACAACAGGTAATATTTAACGAAACTCTCCTGATAATACGACTACTATTCCTCCAAATGGTTCTACTGAATTATGCAAATCTTTAAATAATTTATCAATAGCATCAAACGCATATTTTGATGCCATGGATATTTCATCCCAAATTAATACTTTTATTGTTTTTAGAAATTTTCCATCATTTGAATTAGGACTTACATTACTTGTTGATAATGCTGATAAATTTAATGGTAATTAAATATTGTATGAACTGTTTTGCTTCCATGTAACAAATTCGCGGCTATACCAGTCCAAGCTACAGATATAACTGAAATTTGATGATAATTAAGATATGAAATTAATATATTGTGTAAATAACTTTTTCCTGATCCTCCGGGACCATCCACAAAAATTAATTTTTCATATTTTTCATTAGAATGTATTGCTTTTATAACCTCGTTAAAAATATCACGTTGTCTCTTATTAAGTGAGTGAATAATGTTCAAATCATATGAAGGTGCTAATAGAGTAGTTTCGCAATCATTAGAGTAATTGAAAATTTGAATAACTTCATCAATTAAAGGTAAATCATAATCACGTAAAGTCATTCCATGTGAAATTAAAATATTATTAATTTTCGTTAAACAAGTTTGTTCTGTAATTTCATCATTTAATTTAGGATCATACAAATAAGTTTTATATTTATTATATAGTTCTTTAGCATTGCAAGGATGATGAAATACCAAATAAAAGAATATAATTGAATGAATGCATTGGGGAATTGATAATTTATAGCTTCCTGTAAGCATTTATCCCATTCATTATCTGCTGATATTAAATGTAAAGCTAATGCTGCTTCATAAAATGAAGAATATATGATACCGTCTACAGTTCGTATATTATCAAATGATGTGGCACCTTTTACATGTAATAACAACATACGTAAGTAAAATAATTCACATTTTTTAGGATCAACAAAATACATACGACTCAATATGGGTTTGAATATTCGTTTTCGTGGAGTCCAAGTTTTTAATTTTTTATCAAACACGTAATGATTGGGAATTTCAATATATAATAAATCTCGTGCTAAAGAATCAATTTTGTTTAATTCAAACCAAGCTGTTAATGTAGTATTTACATTACGATCTATTAATTCTGTTTCAGACCCTTGTTGAAAATATACAACTTGTTCATTTTCTAAATGGACCGCTAATCGATAAATTACGTGGGATTGATCGTAAAATTTAAATTCTAATAATCTATACATTGCTTCGGGTGTACATGCGTACCTCGTAGCTAAATATTGTTCTATTTCAACGTAATTTAAAACATTAGTGATTTCTTTTGAATTATTAGCTGTAATATCAGACTCATTATTTAAATTATTCTCTTTTCTAAAACCTACTAAAGCGGAATCAGGACCTTTATATAAATATTTCAACAAATATGTAATTGATTTTATAGTACTGCATATCTCGACATTAATATGACAATTAAATGTTAGCAATAAATAAGGATTATATGGGACTACAAATTGATTATTAGCAGTACGATTCGATCCGTACTTTATTGTTCGTCCATCATTACGTCGACGATATATTGGATATCCTTTTTCTACATTGTAATTAGTAGATGAAGCAAACGGTTTAGGACATTTTTTAGTACATATAAATTTAGATTTATCCATACATGGTGAACTTTTATTCTGATTTCCACATGGTCCATGTATCATATGTTGTTTAACAAGACCATACATGATAGGATAATTACTTTCATCTGATATTTCAGCGCTAATAATATTGTCAATTTGATCAGAACTATGAAATTTATCTTTAAAATCTAAATATAGTAGTGCATGCATATTAGGTAATCCTCGCTTTTGAAATTCAATTACATAGATGTAACCAATAATTTTACCAAAAAAATTTTTTTTTTGTAATTCATTCCAGAAAGCAGCTACTTTAAGATGAAAAACTCGAGCTACTAAATCAGGTCTATCTAATGTATTTTCATTCTCATTTAAATTTTCTACAATTTCAATCCATTTAGGATTACAAGTCATAGTAACAAATCAGGTTTTCCAAATGTTTGGACGACTGTCATTGCGTCTATATAATTTTGTTGCAAAGAACGCGGACTTCCTATAAATGTTGATGGTAAAATAACCATTTTGCCAATGTTAAGATTAATTGATTGAGCTTTATTTGTTACATAATCCATTAATCCACGATACATTTCAGTTCTTAATTTTGCTTGCTGATTTCTAATATAAAATAATCTTGTTCCTTCAACTTTACACCATGAATCGACTATAAATTGTTGAGTTAATTTACCTAAATTTAAACAAGGATTAAATTCGTTTCGTACACTTAAAAGAAAAGAATAATATTGTAACGCTGTAACTTGGGTTTTATTTTTAATTTCACTTTTATAATTAGGTTGCCATCCTTCTTGTCCGGAAGGCAAAATTAAAGGATATGTCATAGGATCAACATGTTTACTTATAATTGGAATTCTTTCAGGTTTTGAATTTTTAGAATAAATACAAAACTCACGATCACATGGAGGTTCTCCTTCTTCACCTACAAAAACTACTGCAACTTCATTAAATGACGGAAGTTCAAAGGTTTTATTATTAGAATAATTTTGCCGTGTAATGAACATTTTAACTTCTCTAGGTAATCCATTGGCATTTCGAGCACGTTTTAATTCTTCTTCATGCATCATTTTGTATGCTTTAGCATAAGGATTTATTTTACGCAAAATATTGTCAATTTTATTTAATAATTTTATGTTGCATTTTGTATCAATTGAAAACCGAATTTCATTGTCTATTATATATAATTGTCCAAATTTTCTATTTTCATTTGTTTCTGGGTTTAATGAATAAGCATTATGATAAGTTTGACAACAAATGCGAAAAACTTGAGGGCCATGGCCAGGAACAATATCTAGTTTAGCCCCAAAACTGGCAAAGCTATGGCTAAAGCATTATTATAATTTCGTATTAATTGTATAAATTGTTTACTTTCTTGTGATTTGCGATTAGTTAACTGTAATCGGATATTTCAATTTATCTTTTATTATAACTTTTCCTTTATGACAACAATTGCTATATTTTTTATCAACTGGTAATTCTAATAGAAAGTGTTTAGCATTACAAAATTCACATTCTTGTTCCATTTTGCCCAAGTAATTTGTAGTATATGTTTTGTCATCATATTCAGAATTAGCAATAAATCCTATTTTATCATTATTAAATGTCATTATTAAATGTCAATTGGATCTTATAATTTGTATCGTCTACTAATATGCTATTAATTGATGGTACTTTTAATTTATTTCTCTTATTTTGTTTGTATTTAATTTTTTTTATTTAATAACTACAGCACTTGAGATAAAAACAAGTGGATATATTGTTTTAACAACTTGAAATAAATCACCATGTAAAATTTTAGCCCTCTAAGTATGATGGTTTTTAATTAAGAGCAAAATAAAATTCTTAATAATAGTACGATTAATTTGTTTAATTTTTCTTTTTGCTCTCAATTAAAAACTACCATACTTAGAGGGCTAAAATTTTGCATGGTGATTTGTTTCAATTTGTTAAAACAATATATCCACATGCCTTTATCTCAAGTGCTGTAGTTTAAATTCTCATGTAAACACCCATCTGTAAATTTCGTACTCAGAGCCATAAGATTCAGTATGGATTAGCTAGCAAAGACGCAGTCAAGTAAAAATTGTTACGCTTGCCTGTTTATACATAATAAAATAAACATCTACATCACAAACTTACATGAATACACTGCATATAAGACACTAAAATGATGGATATTGCCTGCGACTGACTCAAACACTAGGTTGAAGAATATCTATCAAGATCAACATATTTAAACGCCATCATTGGTAATCTTGAACACACAGATTCCACCTGATGTTTTCTAATATCCACACTTAAGTACATATTAAAAACTATATATGTTAGTGTGAATGTGGTCATGTTTATACAAATACATAAATGTGTGCAAGGTTAGGTTGCCATTCTTGAAATGTCCATAATTTTTTTGACATATTATGCCTACTTACCATCAACAGGGACACATGGATACGATATGCCACATACTTATCCAAAGAATACATGACTCCTTAATGTAAGTTTTATTATATTCGTTAAGATTAATCATGATTCATAAAAAGGAGGATTTATTTTAAGGAGTTAATAAGGAATTAACGTCTATGCTTTAGAAGAAAGTAAATTTTTTACTCTCTAAAAACTTGACAAATCTCTTGAATATTGTAAAACATATAACTTATAATAATATATTAATATAATTTTTATTTAACATTTTTTAACCCTGCTAAAAATGACCAATTAAAAACGATTAATACCTTAATTGGGTTTAATACGGAATTGTGATACGAAATTTTTATAATCGTTTGAATCGTATTAATCGGTTTTAATTCGATAATTCCGGATCACAATTCCATATTAGTACCAATTATGGTTTTAATCGTTTTTAATTAGTCATTTTTAGCTGGGAACTTATAAATTTAAATTAGATCTTATAATTACATTTAATTAAAATTAAAAATTTTAATATTATTAACTCAAATTTTTATATGAATTTACAATCAAATTTTGTAGTATAAACTAATAAATAAATAAATCTAATATAGTTGTAATTTTGAAAAATGCGCCATAATATGGTAATTGATCCCGTTTTGAATATTCGCAAGTTAAAGTTAAAGTGGTCCCTACTGAAAAAAATCAGATGAGAATTAACTGATAATCAGCTGATTATTAGCTGATAATCAGTTGATAATCATGCCAAAAGGTCAGCTGATTATCAGGTGATTTCAGCTCAATATTTTATTAAACCTGATAGTTATAAATATACGTTTATATGAAATAAAATGTTAATGATAATCAGGTAATAATCAGGTAATAATCAGGTGATAATCATTCAAAATTTCTAATCTTTAATATATTTATTATAAATTATTTAAAATAAGTAAAATTTATAAATCTCACATAATGAGGGCCAGTACTGGTGTTACCATCAGAATGACAACACGAAAACTCTGGCTAAGAGTTCAAAAATTTTTATTTTTTAACACGAAAAAAATTTTATTTAAATTAAATTATTGAAAAACAAAAATGTTAGAGCTCACAGCTAGAGTTTTCGTGTTATCATCCTGACGGTAACACCAGTACTGGCCCTTATTATATGAAATTTACAAATTTTACTTATTTTAAATAACTTATAATAAATATATTAAAGTTGACAAATTTTGAATGATTATCACCTGATTATCACCTGATTATCATTAAAATTTTATCTCACATAAACGCATATTTATAATCATTAGCTTTATTAAAAATATTGAGCTGAAATCACTTGATAATCAGCTGACGTTTTAGCATGGTTATCAGCTGATTATCAGTTGATTGCCATCTGATTTTTTTTTAGTATGGTAATACATCAACAAATTTAAATAATAAGTATTATGTTTTAATGCTATAATGCAATTACTTTTGATTTTAAAATAAAGTTATTTTTAAATATTGATATATTATTTTATTATTGTTTTTGTTTCATATTTTTATTATCATAAATTTGTGGAATGTATATTTAAAACTTGAAATAATGTTTAAATAGAACGAGCGAGCGTGAGCGAGCGAGTTTTTAGCTAGTGTATAAATAAAAAACTTATGCAAAATTTTGAGTCATTTGGATACCCTAGAGACGAGATATTAATAAAAATATGTTTTCCAATTTTACATGGAGTCTTATGGAGAATCTCATTTTCCTGGTTTTAATTTGCAAATATTTATGGTATTAACAAACAGTTTCTGTTGCAAATTTTTGTTGAAGAAAACTAATATTTGTCGAATTCAAATTGGTTTTGAAAACGATCAATGGGTACCTCTATGCATAATAAATA
Source organism: Nasonia oneida (assembly GCA_037356405.1). Classification (NCBI taxonomy): domain Eukaryota; kingdom Metazoa; phylum Arthropoda; class Insecta; order Hymenoptera; family Pteromalidae; genus Nasonia; species Nasonia oneida. The sequence goes on along the minus strand of JAZHPH010000413.1, from coordinate 26,806 downwards.
GTTAGTTTGATAAAAAATATGTGCACTTAACCTCAAAAACAGAGTCAAATGTCGTTTGCATTACATTTTTTTATTGCATAAATATTTCTATTTATCTTAAGTCATTATTTGTTATAAACTATCTTTTCATAAGTCCTAATTGAATTATATCTCTTGTATCAAAAGGAAATAAGAATTAAAAAAAATTATCATCATTTTGACTAGCGACGTACCAGATGAACCGGCCATGATCGATAGACGGCTCATACTAAATAAGTTTTATGATTTTTTTAGATAACTTATAGAAATATAAAAATACAAACTTTATTATTTAATATATATTGTTGTTCAATTCATTATTTACGCTCGGGCGAGTCCTCGACAAACCTCACTCTATCGTCCTCGATCCAACACTTTCGCACTTGTATCGAAATATACTATTGTGTAGGGTGTAGGGTTATGTAGGGTTCGTATTGTCCCTACGAAGAGTAGTACGGTTCAGATTTCCTACAAAGAGTTAGTACAGTTCTGATTTTGCGGCGAAGAGTAGTACAGTTCAGATTCTGCGGTGAAGAGTAGTACAGTTCAGATTCTTGCGGCGAAGAGTAGTACAGTTCTGATTCTCCCGGCGAAGATTAGTACAGTTCAGATTTTTGCAATAAAGGCTATTTTTTGGTCAGTCTTTGAAATTGGATATCTTATCTGTGATACACCTTTGAATAAAATTATAACAAATATAGTAAGCCAAAACTAGAACTCTGATGCCACACGTTGAACGGAAAAAATGCCTCTATGACACAGCAGCTGTATAACATAGCAGAGCATAGCATAGCCGAGCCCTATATACACTTTTCCTAAAAAAGATTGCATGATTATTACAACATTTTACTGGCTGCATTCATATTTGTTTAATTGATATTAATGCACCGAATGCCTGTCATGGAAAGAACGTTAGCGACCGGCTTTATTAGATCAAAAACAAGATTACAGGTGCTAGTCAAGCTGTCGGAGTCGTTATCTGTACTACTCTTCGCCGCGTGAATCTAAACTGTACTAATCTTCGCCACGATATTCTCAACTGTACTACTGTTCGCCGCAAAAATCTGAACTGTACTACTATTTGCCGCAAAAATCTGAACTGCACTACTCTTCGCCGGAAAATCTGAACTGTACTTCTCTTCGTAAGAAATCTGAACCGTACTACGATTCGTAGGTACTGGCGAAATGCTCTAACATCAAATGGCCTTCCACCACATAATTTAAAATTAAGAGAAGGGGCAATTGTTATATTACTAAGAAATATAAATTTTAATAATGGACTTTGTAACGGGACAAGATTGAAAGTTAATACAATATTCTATTTGTGCAGAAATTATGAGTAAAAGTAAAATGAGAATTAAAGTATTGCTATATATCTTCCATTTTCTGTATTTAGTCACGGTCAATTATACGTAGTCCTATCAAGGGTAAGATCAAAATAAAATAAAAAATTTTAATAACAGAATATTTAACATTAAAAAACGAAAAAGATAAATATAATATGCAAAAATGATATACTAAAAACATCGTATTCAACGAAATATTATAATAAATAATATTACAATTATATTATTATTTATTGGCTGCAAGAGAAATGCACTGTAAATTTTAAAGCGGCTGCAAGAATAAATGCGCTATGATTTAGATAGCGGCTGCAAAATTTAAATGTGCTGCGAATTTAGATATCGGCTGAAAAAAAAAATGCAATGTGAATTTTGAAGCGTCTACAAGAATCAATGCGCTCTATACCTTTATAGCGTCTGAGGCAGGGTCTGTTATTTTGGCCAAACATGAAAAATTAAATAAATTATAATACTTTAAGGAGTTAAAAATAAAAAGCACGAAAACTAGCACTTCCTTATAAATAAAAAATTGATAAAAAAAAATAAATAAATAAAATATATTTAGGTAATAATTACATTGTTTATGAGTATGTTTAACACAACATTTTAATATATATTAAATCAATTATCTAAATATTTCACTTACTCTTACTTGAAAAAAAGTATAATTGATTGTTAGGTCAATAAACGGAATTACGTAAAAAGTCGTAATTTATGAAAAACACTACTTTTATTATTTGGCGTATAATTTTAATACAAATTTGTTTAGGGCAATAGGAATACCGGGAAATTTTTAATCTAAAGAAGTATTAAAAAATCGATTTTTTTAAGATTTGAAGGTGTTATACCCCCTTAAGCAAACGCAAATGATTGGGTCGAGGTGTTCACATGAGAGTTAATCAGGATATGAACCCGTTTTAGGTTCACACATGTTTTTTTCAACACTTTCGAAAGATTATAAACTCAAAATGTTAGTTGTTGAAAAGGTTATTATTATAGTGGTTCATGAAGATAATTTTTATCATCAATATTATCTGATAATTGTATTTAAAACATTCTTTTAAGTAATATTGAGTTGGTTGTATATATATTGCAAATTTATATACGAATCGTTTTTTTAATTAAATTATTGTTTAATTTGTTGCAGTTTTTTTTCATCAACCTGCAAACACTCAACTAAATTTAAACAGAACAGGTGCAAATTCTGTCAGTTCAGGAAATCAACATATATCTGGATCTTTGGCTAGTAATACAGCACAAGGAATTGTTTCGCAAGGAGCTCTTCAGCAAAGTACACAACAAACGCAATCAATGCATGCCTTAAGCGTGCCCCTTCCTCAAACAGGTGTGTATAGTTATGCTCTTTATTACGTATAAGGAGAAATTATTTCCAAAAATAAGTGTAAAAATCTAATTTTAACTTTTCTGATACTTTCAGGTATTTGTAATGTTTTTATTTTATTCCAAACAAATAAGCGAGATGGTTCATATTAGTTATATTAATTACTTGAATAAAAATTCATTCTAAAGAGCATCAAATAAACAAAAAATTAATCAAATTATCATAAACTGAAAGGTTTCTCCCCCTTTGGCTCTGTTTGCTAATTTACTGAGAATAAATAATTATATTCTTAGACAATTCCTTTGTTCAATTATATTATGACATCTTAATAATATTTCTCAAGCACATATTTTCCTTTATACGTACTTTTATCTTTCCCAAGGAGAAAATAATTTAACTAAAATAGATAGCTTATTAATTATTGGGCAGCCTCGTAAATCAATTATTGACCTCAACATAAACCATCCATCATCAAACCAGTTCAAAAAATTTACAGTATAGTATATAAACTCTCAACAATTTTGTTCAGGTATTAATTATAGCAATAATTTGAGTCTGACAAGGAAAGGTACCCAACCCGAACTCACCGATTTTGATGATTTTCATATATGTTGTAGAACATAAAAAAATAAGAGACACGTATTTTTTTTTATCGGCTAATTTTCACTTTTAAGGGGTAAAAACCTCCCCTAAAGTTAACCCCCAAAAAGCGTTTTTTTTAAATATCTCGGCTTAAAATTAATATTTTTCAATGAAACAAATTGGAGGTTATTTCTTACAAAAAGAGCAAGTATTTCATGGTGATTTGAAGAGTAAGGGTAGCATCCCCTATTTTTTAGGGGTTGAAAACATATATTTTTTGGCATAATTTTATAATAAAAATGTTTAAACCGACTAAAAAAAATTGGAAAAAATGTTTAAACATCCTTAATAACAAAATTTAGTTGACGTCTTTCGGTGTTTTCATAAATATTATCCCTAAGGGGGTAAACCACCCCTAACACAAAATAACTGTAAATATGTAATTCAATACATAATATTTCGTAGAAAGTTTGTATATAGAGGTTTTCGAGGTCGCTGATTACAAATCTGTTATCAGATTTTGAAAATTCAAAATGGCGGAACCAATATGGCGGACGGAAATATCGAAAAAAAATTTTATATAATAAAAAAGTTTTAAACGACTAAAAAAATTGGAAAAAATTTGTAAACATCTATAATAAACAAATTAAGTTTTTCGATTTTTTCATAGATACTACCCTTTAGGGGGTAAACCACCCCTAACACAAAATAACTATAAGTATACTTCAATCCATAATATTTTGTAGAAGGTTTGTATATAGGGGTTTTCGAGATCGCTCTTTGTAAATCTGATATCAGATTTTAAAAATACAAAATGGCGAAACCAATGTGGTGGACGAAAATGTCGAAAAAAAATTTTAACTTTCAAAAAAACTTGTTTACAAATGTGTGATCTTTGTAGCCTGTACATGTGAACTAAAGAGCCTTAAACCCTAAACCCCTAAAGAACAAATAGGCTAAATGGTTGTGCTTTTTAACCAAACCACCTCAAATTCCTAAATTTGTAAACAAGAAAATTCTGTGTGTGAAGCAGTTTTATAATTTCCGTAGAAATTGTTATCAGAATGTTATTGAAATTCCTTTATTGTAAATTCAACTTATAATGTATTTTTGTTTATAATATTAGAGTATAATAATAATCTACAATCTTTTATCTTTTGCCATAGTGCATTTTTTGTATTGAGCATAAAATATATTATTTTACGATGTTTTTACAATAATGGTAGTCCTCATAAAAGTGTTTAAAGCACAATGCTTTTTTGCACCAACCACATCGTACAATTGCAATGTTTGTGCACCCTTCTATTTCACAATGTGTTGCACAAGACTTTCCAAAACTGAAATCTATAGGATTATCAAATTTATCTGGTTTTTCATTGACGTAACCGCTTTTATACCAGGAATATTTAAACAAATCTATATATCTCGGTGAAGACAGTTGGTTGTGAACCAATGATTGAAGTTTAATTATATTATTTCTCACATGTAAATTCATATCATGATCCATTAACATTACATTATCAGAAAATGTTCGGACAAAGTTTTTCAAAATACGGAATCCATAGACATCAAGTGGTTGTATTTTTCCTGTGGTTCCAGTTGGAATTTTTTTTATGTTAATAATTTTATTTTGTGGCATTGTTTCTTCTATAACTTTGTCACAATGACCACTCCAAGAATCAAGTAATAGTATTGAGTGATGGCCTACATAGGGATAAAATATTTTTTCCAACCAGATTTTGAAGTGATCTGCAATTAAACGACTTACTAATTAACTGATCAACGATATTACAATGTAAAAATTGTTATTAGTTCCCTTACTTGTTGTTAATTTTCCAGATTTGGATGCTTCCACGTACACGTTTTCTGGTCTAAATATGTTTTGTTCTACAATAGGGCCAAACTTGCCACTTGGTTCCTTTAAAACAAGAAATAGCGGTGACAACAGTTGTCCAGTAGCTGATATTAGTGGCTGTATAGTATAACTATGCGTTGTTGCTGAAATTGACTGTACCAGACATTGCACTTGCTTTTCTCCTTCTACTGCTAATGTTCTTCCAGAATGCATTTCTAGCTGAAATCCGCTCTGATCTGTATTATACAAATTTTCGAGTCCAATCCTTGGTATACACGATTTAACGTCATCGATAAATGCTTCAGCTTTAGCCGTAAGTTCTGCACTACTTTCTAGTGTTTTTCTTGTTATGAACTTATTTATTTTCCTAGAAACTATTCGGTGTGATTGCTTAAATTTGAGTATCCAATGTTTAGAAGCTTTGAATCTAATATCATCAAAACCAATTTCTTTTTTAGCTTGTAAGGCCCATCGAATTATATCTTCATCATGGATAATTGAACCACTGTCGAGAGCTGCTTGAAAATTATCCAGGGTATACTGACAAATTTGTGCTACTTTTTCTCTATACGTGCCACCTTTATTAATTGAATGAGCCCAACGACGTAGCTGACTAATAGATGATACTTTTTTGAATCTGTTTTGCACTGTTTTGAGACTTAAATTTTGCTTCGTTTTGCTACTTCTCCAAAATTCTACAGCTCTTTTTTTGTATTCAAAATCTAGTTCTTCATTATCTGCTGTACATTGATTTGTTGGTGCTATATCCGGATCAGGAAAATGATGTTGCACTTCATCTTCAATTATTTCCGCATTATGGTCTTTATACTCTTCTTGAAAATCCAAAGAGTCATCAGTAATCATTTCTACATCGTTGAAATCATGTGTTGCATCTATTAAAATTTCTTTTATTTTTTCGGCCAACTCTGTTTCGTGATAATTCGTGTCACTATCTGGTATGTCTAACGCTTGAAAGTATGCTAATAATAAGTTTAGAACGTTTAACGGATTAATTTTCATTTTTCAATCTAAAATGAAAACAAGCGGTAAAATTTATACAAGCTGTGTTTTTGCATGTAAGGCACGACTGCTACATTTCTACCAGAATAAAACGAGTGAATGTAAATTGAATCAAATCATTAATTTATGCATTGGAGAAGAATTCTCGTTCCACTTTGTGATGTTCGGAAAACTCTATTTTTGGTTTTATTCAACTTTTATTCACTTTGAAATTGAATAATGTAAATCTATATAAAATCACTAAAGAAAATTTTCTACAACTGTATGATACCACTGACAAACAAAAAGACGTACTATTCGTACTTTCCGGCATCGAACTAGAATACCCACAAAACTCACTCACTGCCTAAAAAATAACACAGGCAGCTGAGGTAAACACTCGATGAAAACAATCTAAAAAAAGAACATACTGATTCGCACATATTGTCAACAACTTTTATGAGTGAAAGACATTTATCTGTGGAATTATCATTGAATGTACGATAACATTCATTAAACTAATGAATGCATATAAAATTCCCTTTCAATAACAACGTGTTCTTTAATTGCAAATGAAGTTCGAGTATTAATATTCTTTTATGTATTTTTACCAATAACAAAAATTATCATAGTAATATAATAATAATAATAAGAAGAAGAAGAATAAGCATAATTGCAATAGCAATAATAACAGTAATACTGATAATAGCAATGATAATGAAAAATAATAATAATAATTAGAATAATATTTATTATTAAATTTAGATTTTTTGATAAATTCATTAAATCGTAGCAAATAGTATTATTATGGAATTCCAGACTGTAAATATTTTACTATAGATACAATAATCATTACTTCGAGAATTCATCTAAAAAACTTTCGGCTTACGAAATAATTGTAACAATGAAAAACTCCCAAGTTTGACAACATTAAATTTTATTACAAAACGCAAAAGAGTTTGATAAACTAATTTTATTAACCTATGTTTTTTCATTTGCAAAAAAGTGTGGACTTTTTGAATTTATAAAATTATATAATTATGCAATTTATGAAATACTTTATAATTTATGAAATTACTTTTGAAATTATGCTAATTTATAAAAGCAGAAAAATAAATAATCTTTGATTGAAACATAAAACGAGACGTTATTTGTTACATACAAAATGATAGAATAAAATATCGGTAATATGTCTATACTCGTGTCTACGGTAAAGCATAGGCCTTCGGCTTGTCTGGAGGTTAGGGGTTTGGAGTCGTTTGGTTAAAAAGCACAACCATTTAGCCTATTTGTTCTTTAGGGGTTTAGGGTTTAAGGCTCTTTAGTTCACATGTACAGGCTACAAAGATCACACATTTGTAAACAAGTTTTTTTGAAAGTTAAAATTTTTTTTCGACATTTTCGTCCACCACATTGGTTTCGCCATTTTGTATTTTTAAAATCTGATATCAGATTTGTAAAGAGCGACCTCGAAAACCCCTATATACAAACCTTCTACAAAATATTATGGATTGAAGTATACTTATAGTTATTTTGTGTTAGGGGTGGTTTACCCCCCTAAGGGGAAGTATCTATGAAAAAACCGAAAAACTTAATTTGTTTATTATAGATGTTTACAAATTTTTTCCAATTTTTTTAGTCGTTTAAAACTTTTTTATTATATAAAATTTTTTTTCGATATTTCCGTCCGCCATATTGGTTCCGCCATTTTGAATTTTCAAAATCTGATAACAGATTTGTAATCAGCGACCTCGAAAACCTCTATATACAAACTTTCTACGAAATATTATGTATTGAATTACATATTTACAGTTATTTTGTGTTAGGGGTGGTTTACCCCCTTAGGGATAATATTTATGAAAACACCGAAAGACGTCAACTAAATTTTGTTATTAAGGATGTTTAAACATTTTTTCCAATTTTTTTTAGTCGGTTTAAACATTTTTATTATAAAATTATGCCAAAAAATATATGTTTTCAACCCCTAAAAAATAGGGGATGCTACCCTTACTCTTCAAATCACCATGAAATACTTGCTCTTTTTGTAAGAAATAACCTCCAATTTGTTTCATTGAAAAATATTAATTTTAAGCCGAGATATTTAAAAAAAACTCTTTTTGGGGGTTAACTTTAGGGGAGGTTTTTACCCCTTAAAAGTGAAAATTAGCCGATAAAAAAAAATACGTGTCTCTTATTTTTTTATGTTCTACAACATATATGAAAATCATCAAAATCGGTGAGTTCGGGTTGGGTACCTTTCCTTGTGAGTTACGCGCTACGTGGTTTACAGTGTGTAGGTGCAAGTTCTAGTCTTAGATGGTTTACACATTAGCTGACACTCGCATGGAATATGTGAAGATATTTCTCTACTAAATACCTAGACGTCATCTTTAAAAGTCTCTGGTAACTTCCTTTTATCTTTAAGCTGAACTTAAATAAAAACATCGAAAGCCTATCAAAAGCCACAAAGCCCGCTACCTGTATTTTGTTCTCTGCCGAATACTTGGATATTGTCAACGAGTCCCTGGTAATGTGTCTATCATCTATCAGTAAAACTCAAAGTTAGGCATCAAATACCACGAAGCGCTTTTACGATTCGAACACCTGAATATCTCTCTTAGAAGATCTCAATATCGTCTACTTTCGTGGTGGTTGTGTATCGTCCACAACATGCATCTTTCATCCAAGGCAACAACTTCATTGAGCAGTTCAACACGCATATGCACAACTACTCCGCGAAAGTTATAATGAGTGATTTTAATGCCGATCAACTCTCCTCCTCAGAAGATGCCAGAAGTTCATTGAGGAAAACTCCCTTAAATCGGTACCCTATAGTGTTACGCACCACAAACAAGACTCTGACATATAGCTCGACCTTTACTCAATCGATGAGCAGGATCGCCTGCTCTCATACTGGAAGACTGACTTATCTTTCATAAACGGACATGACCTTACTACAGCGACACTAGACGTACAGATCCCACGCCAAGTATCTAAAACTTACTCCTACAGAAACTATAAAGGCATCTGTGCCGAAAAGCTAATGGACTACCTCAATACACGTGACTGGTCATTGCTCGATACTTCATCACTTGACGCATGCATCAACATCCTTAACAGTAACCTAACGAACGCCATCAACCAGCTCGCCCCATTACGGACTGTCACACCGGGATCCATACGATAACCGTGGTTTACTGCGGCTCTTCGAGACCACGTATCTGAGCAGGATAGACTCTACAAGAGATTTCGTAGAACACGTCATCCTCGGGACCAATATTTTTACACACTAGCAGTAGATAACGCTCATAAACAGGTCGAGGAAGCCAGACTGAATTGCTATCACTCACGACTATCAACCTTGACAGACGTCGGAGAGATCTGGAGAGAGCTCGAGAAACTTGGAATCACCACTTCCAAGGAAGCCACAGACGACCTCAACAGATACTTTAGTGGGATATCCAACGATCCACTCGCCCCCTCTGTCAACAAACATCTGCAAACACTCGAGAGTTTGAAATATCCCGTTCACTTCAATTTAGTGAGATCACCTCTCAGGCCAGGGAAAGCGATAACATCCCACAGGTTGTCATTTCCAAGGCCATGCCAGTGCTCGCTCCCTTACTATGTCGAATCTTCAACCTGTCCTTGAGCGAGTCATGCTTCCCCTCGGACTGGAAAAAGTCGCTGATGCGCGCACTTAACAAAGTCAGTTCTTGAAAATCTCTCACTGACTACCGTCCAATCTCACTCTTATGTTTTTTATCGAAGGTGCTGGAGTGGTTGGTACACAGGCAGATTTCTTATTACCAGGAAATTAGGCTCTTTCTTGACAACCTACAGACAGGTTTTCGTACCGGTCACAGCACACAGTCTGGCTTAATAAAGCTGACTGATGATGTCAGGCTTGGTATAGACAAAAAGAAGGTCACACTTTCACAAGGCATTTGATACTGTTTATCACGTCAAGCTCCTCAGAAAGCCAACCTTTTTCGGCTTTTCTAAGCAGGTCATCCGCTGCCTCGTCTCTTATCTCACAGGAAGACAACAAGCTGTCATCGGTGACAACAGCCAACTATCATTCTTACCGCTTAACACGAGAGTCCCTTAAGGATCAGTACTTGGTCCTTTACTCTTTGCGTTGTACATCAATGACATAAGTCTTTGTCTGGACACGGAAGTAGTACATCTGATCTATGTTGATGACTTGCATATATACAGACAATGCCACCTTAAGGAGCTCGATTCCTGTTCCGTCAGGATGAGCGCTAACACCGAGAGGATAAAGTGCTGGGCTGAACAAAACAATCTTAAACATAATATCTTCAAAACCAACGCTATCGTCCTGGGCTCGACCTACTATATTAATTCTCTACCTACAGTAGCTAACACCTTCATCAACATAGGGGGAGCTTAGGTCGATTTCGAATTCTCAGTGCGCAGGCTAGGGATTGGGCTTGACTTTAAACTAACGTGGAAAGAGCAAGTAACACGAAGTAAGCGTGCTCAATCTCTAATGTATAGGCTATACTTCTTTAGGTAAAGCACTAATCTTAGGCTGCGCGAACACCTTGTTCAGGCCCTACTGTTCCCTATCATAAATTACTGTTCACTTGTTTACTTTAACTTGACACAAGATTTCGACACTTACTAAGACTGGTGAATACAGGTATACGTTACATCTATGATTTGAGGAGAGATGACCACATCACACCTTACAGACGCGAGTTGCAATGGCTTGACACCGCCGGACGTAGGAAGTACTTTGCGGCCCGCTTTTTAAGAAAGCTGTTTAATACTGACAAACCATTTTACTTAAAAGCCTAATTTGACTTCCACGTCACACTCCGTCCTGTGAGAGGTGAAGCGATATCACTAGACATCCCCCCTTCTCGGCCGAGACGCTGAGGAATTCATTCCACATAAGCGTCTCATACCTGTGGAACTCATTGCTCTCAGAACTAGGCGACACCATACCTATCAATCATTTTAAAGGCGAGGCTAAAAACTACTTTTTTAACCTCGAAAATACACAGTCACCCTCATAACAAAATCATTCACTCATTTTTCACACGTCAGCATCCTCAACCACAATTACATTCACACACACACACACACACACCTGCAAGCACACGTACACACTAACCTTTATAAATAATAAAACTGTGAATTTATATCTACACACTTATATAGTGTACAACACATTGTACAGCAAATAAAAAATAATCTAATCTAATTTAATCTGTCCCTCTCTCTCTCTTTTTTTCTATCTCTCTCTCATCAGGTGGGTAACTGAAGTCGGTCCTTTAGGGTCTTATGGATTATGACAATCAATTAACTAATGATTTGCATTTTATTTATCGTGTAACTTTTCCTCAAACTGGATCAGACAAATTGATTTCCGTATGACTTAATTTGAAATAATTGACTTCAACCAAGAAGATAAAAACTCATTGATTTTTTCTCGCAACTGTTTTACACTTTTTATTAAGTATTTTCTTCAACATATACCAAAAAGGTATTTTTATGTCGTGTTATAAAAATTAATATTCATTATTTTCAACAGATGTGTTTTCTGGTTTTAACGGTGGTTTAAGTAATGCAGGATCCAGATCAAAAAAGCCAAGAACAAAAGCCATTACAGACATTGTAAATCCTAATACTGGTAAAAACATTAGTGATGAAATTTATAAAGATGAAAGCACTATCACGATAGGTCAATCCATCAACAAGGAAAGTCCACAATCGTTGGTACGTTAACATAAGTTTAATTGTAACTAACTTAACATTTAAAAAAAAAAACTTATGTAACTAATGTTTGCCTTTGTGTATATATAAAACTGCAGTTTTTTTAAACTAGCTGTGATATAATGCAGTTTATGCGACTTCCTTGTTTACAAAATGAATTTTTTCTAAATCCTACTTTGTTAGCCTGTTGGGGGAGTGCTGCAGACTTTGGCGTGCATGCTTTACAGGAATGGTGATGCTGCAACCCCGCTACGCATGTTCCAAGCCTGGGGACCTGCTACTTGAGTAGTGAAGAATGAGTATTTAATCTTGTTAAAATAACTAAAGGACATTTAGCATGGATGTTGGCACATTATCCATCATCTGGTTGATAAGCTATAAAGGCACTCATTGTGCCTTCATAGCTGTTGATGAAACAAAAAAATTTTTTTCATCAACAACGCTAGGGCATGTATTATTGAGGCCAGCGAGAAGATCGACGTTAAAAAAATAAAACACCCAGCAGCAACAACATTAACGGATACATGAACACTGTCTCGGACACAGTTGTTCGCTCGCCATATCCGTAACAGTCATTAGGGCTGCATTTGTCTCTTTTTCGGGGTAAATCCACTCGCTGACGCGCCAGAGTTTCAGACGATGGACCGATGCATAGATTCATAGTAATAACTGCGATGAGCCCATAAAGTACCCGGCACGGGGAAAACCGTAGCTCAATAAAGGCCCGGATGCACTGAATTTTTTGTTTTTTTTTTGTTTTTTATGTCATCTTATTGTGCATAAAACATTTTTTTAACATTCAAATTGAAATTCCTGCATTCATACCAAAACTACAGGTTTTCAAAGTATCCTCCTTAAATTTTTTCGTTCACTTGGAATCCTACGGACAAATCATTGCACCGAGTGCCACAATGGGCCAGCCGGGATAATTAAGTTTATAGCACGGTGAAGTTGAAGGTATTTATACAAAATATTAGTCAAATAATTTCATATGATTTGCTTTTTCTGTCATTTTTACTCATAATTCTTTTTTTCAGGATTTAAAGGTGTTGTGTTCCCTTAAGACAGCTTATAATGACTTCTTTGTTTTTATTGACGTAGATGTTTTTTGTTTGGTTTTTTTTTTCAGCTGTAAGACATTCAATAACTGATTTCATGACATCAATATTGATGTTTTTGTTTTTTCTTACAGATATCTTGGACCTTTTTTCTGTGTTGGTCTAGTGTACTTTATAGCATCTGAGTATGTAAATAACTTGTTGTCAGTTTTACTTCTGGTATTTTGTAATTTTTTTCTTTCAGGTCATTTTTCTTAGTTAAGGTGAAGTTCTACCAAATACTTCGACTGTTTTAACTTTTTTATTTAATTGTAATATTTTCTCAAATTTTGCACCCATATCTCTCTATATTATAAAAAATATTTCGCCGCCGTCGTTTCAAGACTTTTCCCCCTCATTTACTCCCCCTCAATTACTCCCTTAGTCATACTTCTTTAGTAAAGATCTTCTTAATTATTATTTATATACTTATATTAAGTAGGAAGTAAGTAGAAGTTTTTTTGTTATACGTAGCATGTACAGCGAATGATTCACATACGTATAAAACAAATTATATTAACTTAAATACTATACATACTCGGCTAATGCGTGACAAAACACTCGTGCGTTCGATAATGTATCGTATATACGTACTCGATTACCCGATTGTCCACGCTCAACTGAAACATATTTGTTTTTAGGCACTCGCCCTGTATAAAGAGTTTTGAAGAAACCTCTTATACTCAGGGCAAACGCCTATTGGATTTGACCAAAAATTGTTTTTTTCCAATTCTTTCTGTGCCATTTTTTACAAATAGATTTTTTTTTTGCAGAAGTAGTCTGGCTATTTTGTAGAAGATTAAATTTTGAACAAATCCACAGTGCGTGTGTGTGTGTGTGTGTTTTCTCTCCGAGGAAGAGGTAATAGGGAAAATCTTAGAAAGACCATAGCATGAACTTGTTTATGGGGTCGTCGGAACAGCCTGATCCCCAATGTCAGCCGTGTGTCGGATTCACACCGACTAAACCCATCCCTCTTACGGCCAGGTGAAAAAAACACCTAGCCGTAAAAAGAAACGCCCTCTTTGCCTTTATCGACCCTCCGTAAAGGTGTCTAGCTCCATTTTCTATGCCCCTTGACCCCACGGTACCACCGTCAAGCAATGCGGGGAGGCGAAAGGCTTTTGCCTGCTTCTGGTTGATGTGGTCGTCATCATTAAAGTCATCCTTCATTTTCTGCGTCGCACACACACACACGTACATACTCAGCATCTTCGTCTTCTTCTCTTCTTCGTCCTTTCTAACTTTCTTGAGAATGTCTGCTGCATAGTTGCTGACTGCGCACCATCCATCCTCTGAAGTCAGCATGGCCGTCATAATCGACTCAAGAGTTACTCTGGTCTGAAGATAACTCAAGTTCTTCTCGCTCTGCTGATATCGTGAGCACTCGCAAAAGACGTGCTTAACATCTAGTTGAACGCTTCTTTCTGAAGCCATATTAATGTTCCGCTAATCCACCTTTTCCTTCTATAAAATGATCCATTCTAACGCAGATAATGCGTTCCAGGATCTTGTCTGGGGTATCCAGCATGCAGAGCGGTCTGTATGATAAGGACTCCTGGGGTAGTTTCTTTCCCTTTAGCAGAAGCACTAGTCGCTGTTTCTTCCAGTTTGTGGGGAATGTTCCCTCTTCTAGACATGTATTGTATAAGTCTACGAAGATATCTGGATAAGCGTGAATGGCATGCTTTAATACAATATTTGGAATGCCATTTGGCCTAGGGGCCTTGTTGTTTCTTACCCTTCTGCAGGTGGCTAACAATTGCTCAATCGTGATCGGAGGAATAGCCTCTTCATTCACACCTCTTTCGATGACCCTTGGCTCTTTCAGTTGCCTGGGAAACAGTGTTGTCACTACCTGGTACAATAGTTCCGAGAACTTTGGTGAAGGCACGTAGCTTTCTTTAATCTTATTTATTGCTATTTTATACGGTCGACCCTTAGGGTCTTGTTCGATTTCGTCCTGTAATTCCTTAAGGCACCGTCGTTTGTTTTCGCGGATTTTCTTCTTAAGACTCCTTTTAGCGTCCTTCATTTCTCGTCCGCGGGCATCTACTATTTCCTTGCCTATACCAGTTTTATAGTATTTCTTCCTCGCTCGTTATTCTGGTCTTCTGATCCAGTGGCACTCGCTACGTGCACTCGCAATTTCCTTGTCCCACCAGTATACTGGTGGTCGTCTACTGCATGCCACTCTTCGACGCATAGCAGCATCACATACTTGGGTGTTGTTTACCGTCACCTGCTCCGTCTTGCTGTTCGCTGTTCCATACAGTTGCATTTCTTCTAGTACTAACAGGAACATCTCCTTATCATAATCCTTCGTTTTCCAACTAACTTTATTGGTCGTTGTACTCGCTGGGTCCCGCGCTGGGTCTCTGTTTTGATATTCCTACCTCAATTATTATAGCCCGGTGATCACTATGTGTGTAGTGCTCACTTACTGTCCATGAAGCAACTGAGCCAATAAGACTGCTGCTAACAAACGTCAGGTCTACAACAGACCCTGCGTCTCCTCTTCTATATGTGTGGGTGCATCCTTGTTTAATTAGGATCAAATCCAGGAGAGCGATTGCTTCTAGAAGTATTTAACCTCTGTAGTTAGTCCTTATGCTGCCCCACTCCACAGCCCACGCATTGAAGTCGCCTGTAATCAGTACCGGTTTCCTCCCTACTACGTCTTGTATGAGTCGATCTAGCAGTTTTTCGAACTGCTCGATTGGAGCGTTAGGTGAAGCGTAGCAGCTGTAAACAGTGACACCTGCTTCCTTAGCCCGTATAAATCCTTCTTCACGGGTCTTCATATTTCCACCGAAAGCATCATTTCCACAAGCACAGATCGCTGCTTTACCCGTAGTGTCTATTTCCAACGATGGTTCGTCTAGATCCTTATGATGTTCGCACACAATAGCTACGTCTACCTCTTTCTCGCGTACATACTGGTTGAGTAGGTCCTGTGCTGTCTCACTATGGTTTAGATTTAACTGCATTTTCTTCCTTTTCGTTGGTTCTTTAGTTCTTTTAATGCGGCTCGGTAGGCTGGGCATGTATAGCTTCTAGCTGCATGGTCACTCTTTAATTCTCCATCCTTTTTCCGACAGAGAATGCAACTCAGCTCGTTCGTGCAACTTTTTGCTGCATGTCCTTTCGTTCCGTACTTAAAACAGCATTTACTTCTGTCGTGCGTCTCTGTATACTTTTTTGCAATGTGGCCAAAACCTAGGAATTTATAATATTTAGGTGGTCGCATCTCTTGACTAATCTCCCTGATTCTGCAATGAACCCAATCTACTTTGAGCTTTCCTCTTGCGATCGCCATTTGGGCAATCTGGGCAGGCATCTGTACGACGGCGCACAGTGGGCCAGAAAATTAAAAAAGTGATCACGGGATGTCTTCACTCGAAGAAATGCTTGAAAAAAATTCAAGGGTAGGAAAATCTTCGTCAGAATGCCTAGTTTCCGAAACCGTTTCCCCCGAAACCCGTGGACGTCTATATTTTTTGTCCCACCCCAAAACCTGACCTCATTTTTAGAATGTCCTTTTTCGATTTTACCGATAAGTTAGATCGTTGTATTTTACATTTTTAACCATAATATATGAGATGTGGGCACAGTATTTACTAGCGTGCACTTCATGGGTCGTTCATGGTCAAATCAAAGATCAAAAATTTGTTGCTTCTTCAACCTACGGTAAATATGTTCCAGAAACAGTTTCCAGTGCACCTGAATTCATTCAGATTTTTAAATTACTTTTTACCAAAATGGTAGGGAGCCAAAGATGTCAATTTTGGCAATAATTGGGGTTTCAGCACTAATTAATTAATTCATAGCTCCTCAGGGAAGCATTTTTCACTATAAACATAAATATACTTTTTTTTTGTAAAATTTTCTGAATTTTTTAATAAAAGTACCCTTAAAGCCATATATATATATATATATATGTATATATATATATATGTATATATATATATGTGTGTGTGTGTATGTTGAGGCTACCTTATTTTCATTTTAAACCTTAAAATATGAAAACCTAAATGTTGTATGTTTGATCCGGACTCCGACAACCTCAATACAGTATCCGGATAGTTTTAGTTAAAAATGCATCCCTTATGAGCTACACATCATTGAAAATAGGTAAAAAAATGCGAAAATTGCTTGAAACGTAAACTTTAACCAGCCATAACCCGAAGCCAAATGAAGGGATCGCGCTAAATTTTTTTTGGGAGTCAGGTACAACATATAGAACATGTATATACAGTTTAGGCAAAAATAAAAATTTTAATATCTTCGATTTTACAGAGAACCACCCATGTATATATATATATATATATATATATATATATCAACCATTGTTTACTTTCTTCATATTTCAGAGATTAAACACTTTGAATAAGTAAAAATTTTTTCGTAATTAAATTTTTCCGACGTTTTAAGATTTAAGCAATATCTGCTTTAAGGTCTTGAGTAAGTCCTTCCGTAAAATGTTAACATGTAACATAAGATTATTCAATAGTGTATATTATTATCTAATTCTCTATCACAAATTGGTTGTTTATTTTCCCGCGCGATCTTTACGTATGGATAAATTGTTAACTTCGAAAAATAAAAATTAAGAACATACGACTCCTTTCTGGTGATAACCTCCTGCCAGGGTGGGTCTGCTTTTTCTTCCGAAGACACCTTTGATTGGCTTTTTGATGCAAACCACAAAGGTTACTTCCTTATCTTCTCTCGTTTACTTTTAGCGTAGTTTTCTTGTCGCTCTTCTACCTGGCTTGGTGACATTGCCTTACGCTTATTAAGCGTTTTTGTCGTCACCGCGTTTGATGCTTCTATCGTCTGTGATGCCTTGTCCTCCTTCTGGATATGCTGCGGTTCGGTAACATTTTCGCTTTACTTAGCATTATTCCAAGGCTCTCCTATCTCTTTTTCAGCACCCCTTGTTCTCTTTCAAGCCGCTTAAGGGGACCTAACCACCTTAAACTGACTTTTGAAAATCAAATAAAAAATTGATAACAGATCGGTTGTCTACTGTTTTTGGGGTCGCTGATCATGTTTTCACTATCAAATTATTTATTGCAAAATTAATGTTTTTATCCTGTGATCGACGGGAGGAAAATTATTGACAGAGAGTATTTTTATGTATTTTGTGCTGCTGAACATGAAACCGGTCGTCTTTTTTACCGATACCTCAAGCGCTCGTCCCTAACCTCAAAAAACCACCCAAAATGTCTGTTCTACGCGGTTAAGAAATTTACATCTAGAGGAAAATTATTGACGAAGGCTATTTTTATGAATTTCGAGCCACTGAATTTGAAGACGAAGCTTATTTCTTTTGGTTTCTATTAGTAAAGTACATTCGATTAAAACCAAATGCCTTTAAAACCTAAATAATTAGATGGACGTACGTTTACTTTATACCTGTTAAAAAACATTTTTGGTCGTGTATACTGATTCATGGATTCAAAGAAAAAAATAGATGAAATGGACTGATTCCTTTTGGAAAATGATTGAAATACCTATCATTTTAGAAAATTTATTGATTTAATTAACTCGATTACGTCAATTCCATATGGCGTTGATAATGTCCAAATATTACTAAACTTCATAAGTAATCAGAACAAAGCCCGCGTTGTAATTGAATTTATTCTGAAAAGCCATAGTTGGGATATTCTAAAAATTACCAAAATAAAGAAGAAGTTTAGCTGTTTAGCTATAAAATTATACTAAAAATAGTAGAGAATGATCAGTGTACAATAAATGTTGCAGTACTATATTACAGAGAAGATAATGAAACAAGGCATTGTAGTTTTATAGCACTTTCTGAATGTACTACTCATGATACGGCCGCAGTTTATATTTTACAAGAAAAGATGATTTCTGAAATAAAGAAAAGATTCCCAAAGATGATTAAGATTATATACGTCACAGATGGTGCAAAGCAGCACTATAAAAATAGATCAAATGATGAAATGAAAAAACCGCAACCATTTGGGTGCCCGGGCGCGGGTTGGCGAATACGGGTACGGAAGAAGACTACGTAAGGGGAAGGATGGGTCGCATAACATTCTTCATCGTATATCTATCACCGAACCTAACTGCCGCCGACTTTACAAGGAAACTAGGGATATTGGAGGACGCTATCAGAGAGGTCCCCGGGGAAATCGTGATCGGGGGCGACTTCAACGCGAGGGCCACAGAATGGGGCATGCCGACGACGAACCCAAGAGGCAGAGCCATCCTCGAGATGGCAGCCAGGCTGAACTTAATAGTAGCGAACGAGGGTAATACCACTACCTACCGTAGAACAGGCTTTGGGGAATCAATACCGGATGTAACCTTCGCAAGCGAAATGACGATCCGCAACATAAAAGACTGGCACGTCACGGAAGAATATACAGCTAGAGACCACCAGTATATTATATTCAATATCAACGAAGACCGTCAAACCAGTACAAGGAGAAATCACAGTCGAGCGCAAAGATGGAACACCCGACGCATGAACCGAGAGACACTCGCGATGTTAATTCAAAGAACGAACCTCCCATCCAACGGGATCCCGCACGAATTAGGCGGACGCGAAAGAGCAGAGACAATAGTAGAGAAAACTACTAATCTGATAACTGAGATCTGCGATGCGACCATGCCCAGAGTGTCTGCCAACCACCAGAGAAGACCGATGTACTGGTGGACTCTAGAAGACGGGCTCAAAGAGCCTGGAAGCAGAAAAGACCTGAAGCCGGAGACCTTTCCAAAAGACAGGACGAATCGCGAAAAATTCTCACGATAAAAGAGACGCGATAAAAGAGAGCAAGCACCGCTGCTGGACGAAGATCATCGACGACGTCGAGAAAGATCCATTCGGCGATGGATACGCGATTGTTACACGAAAGGTGGGCGAAATGAAATGTACAGAACCCATGGAAGCTGAAACGATGTAAAAAGTAATCGATGGGCTGTTCCCCACACATCCCATCAGACCCCAGACAGAAGCGGCAGAAATACCGGCAGACGAGATACCTCTTTTTACAGAAGGCGAACTCATCGCGGCAACTTCGTCCCTTAAGAGTGGCAGGGCACCGGGACTGGACGGCATCCCAGCAGAAATGCTCAGGATTCCGCTTATACATTATCTTCTGTTTACTATCCAGAAGTCAGTTTTGAAGGTTATAGGATTTTTGATATGAGACTTCTTTTTACAATTCTTGAAAATAATTTAGTGTGTAAATGTGGTGGAAATATCAAAATGTATGAAGAAAGGTGTAGTGGATTAGGTGGAAAGTATAGTATTTCTTCTGATAAGTGTAAACATGATACTTTTGTTTTTAATTGCAAGAAAATTGGTAAAAAATCAAATATTTATGAACTAAACAGACGTAGAGTTCTTGCCATGAGAATAGTTGGGGTGGCCTTGAAAGCCTCAGAAGTTTTTGTGGAGTGATGCATTTTCCTGCTACAGTGCAAAATTCAAGTTTTACTAAAATCAGAAAACAGCTATTAAACGTTACCTGTGATGTTGCTCATAAATTCATGACTGATGCCGCTGAAGAGGAAATCAAACTTACTCAGAATTCAAGCAAAGAAACTGTTGAAGTTGATGATTCCAATCAAGAAGCTATTCGTCGATTGAGTATCGAAAATTTAGAACAGGAAGATATGTCAGAGAATGAATCGGAGTTGACAATTGTTCAGACGAAGCCTGTAGCTTGTAGCTTGTACGCGAAACATAGGTGTTCAAGGTGATGGTACATGGCAGCGTCGAGGTCATAGATTTTACAATGGTGTTTTTACAATTATTGGACAAGAAAGTGGAAAAATCATTGATATTGAAGTGCTTTCCTCATACTGTTTACAGTGCAATTTATATGAAAAGATGCATGGATCTGAAGGGACTCCAGAATGGCAAGAATGGTTTAGTGAGCACTTACCATCGTGCACTAAAAATCATATTGGCTCATCCGGATCAATGGAATCTTCAGCCATTGTGGATATTTTCTGTCGCTCAGTAGAAAAGTATGATGGAAAATACGTATCTTACTTGGGCGATGGAGATTCTTCAACATTCTCAAAAATTTTGGAAGCAAAGCCGTATGGTAATTATGTAGTACTTACGAAGAAAGAGTGTTGTGGCCACGTGCAGAAACGTTTTGGCAAGCAACTCAGAACATTAAAAGAAAATATTAAATCGAAGATTCTTTCTGATAAAAAGAGAATTGGTGGAAAAGGACGCTTGACAGATAAACTAATAGACGAACTACAAAGATATTATGGAAATGCTATCAGAGGAAATTCTGATTCTTTAGAAGACATGACCAAAGCAATTTGGGCCATTTTTTTTTTCATAAAGGTTCGACTGATGAAAATCCCCAACATATGTATTGTCCTACTGGATGCGGATCTTGGTGCAAATATCAAAAGGCATTAGTAGAAGGTAAAGAACAAGATTATGTCCATCATCTAGCAATACCAAAAGCAATTTTAGATGAAATTGAAGATGTGTTTAAAAAACTGCCTGAGCCGGAGCTTATTAGAAAATGTTTAGGTGGACAGACGCAGAATTCTAACGAGTCCTTCAGTAATATTTTATGGAACATCGCACCAAAGACCGATATTGTAGGACTTGAAACATTAGAAATATCAGCATATATAGCGTGCATTATGTTTTCGACTGACTGGAAAGGATTATTATTTCTCATGTCTAACCTTGATATTGAACCTGGCAAAAATGCATTATCTGCTGCAGTTATAAAGGACCAATTATGTATCATGGAAGCTGAAAATCAAACAGAAATGAATTCAAAAGAAGCACGAAGATTGAGAAGGCAATTGAATATTCCCACTGCTGATAATGAATATGTCAGTGGCGGATACTGAAATTTTATTTTAATTGTAAATGGCGCGTATATAAAGCAGAAATACAACATTTTTAATTTTTTAATTGTAATTTTTCATTCTAAGATTATATGTTGTGTTTACAGATTTGGCTTAGCGTATTCAGAGGTCTAATAAGTATTGAGACGCAGTCAGATAATTAAAAGTATTATGAGAAGTTATCAAAAAAGTATTGAACTATACCAGTCGCTATTAGTAGTCTCCGTCAGTGATGAACACAAAAGTTTGCAAAAGTGTAAAAGAGTGAATAATGTGATATATATTGAACAAAAATGTAATATTAATAAAAAAAAAATAATGAAAATACTTATAACTGTGATATTTAATATTATTTGACAAAAGTTAATATTGAGATGATTAATTATTGTTCACTGACCGCAAGATTCAAGATTCAAGATTCAATCAATGGTTATTTTGTTCGTTGTGAATGTTCTCATGGTCCGAGTGTGGGATTTTGAAAAAGAAGCTAACCTTAAAAAATTGTATGGATCGATAGTCAAAATTTTCAATAAAATCAAGAAAAATACAATAATTTTGACTTTCATTCCATCAAACTTTTTACGGCTAGCTGTTTTTTTAAAATCCCACACTTGGACCATGAAAACACTCACAACAAACAAAATAACTATTGATTTGTTTTAATATGATTCTCCAGTGCTTTTGAATCCTGCGGTCAGTAAAAAAACAGCATGCTTATTAGCATAGCTATTTTTGAGCATATAAGGCCATAAAAAAATATTTAAAACCGTTTTTTTTCGTATATATATAACATATATTATAATGTATTTTAAACATCTATCAGTTTATTTATTTTTTTTTTTAATATGACAGCATAACAAACATTATTTTAAGGTGGTTAGGTCCCCTTAACCTGGACCATAATCGCCGATAGATCGCTTTTAACAGACTTATGAATGTTGGATGCGTTTGACACAACATTATCCATAGAGTCCAGCCTGTCTCGGATCTTCTTTCATATGCTTTCTCGTTCTCGCTCAGCATCCCGGATTGTATTCCAAATCTCGAGAGCTCCTTTTCTTGCTTTCTCTCCTTGCTTGATTAAATTATCCATGCTCGATAATAGTCTTTATCCCGATATGTGTCCGAGCTACCTCGATCCCCTCGTCTATGGAGGCAGCTGACATGGCCCTAACACATGACTGTAAGCGGTACCAGACTGGGAACATCATAACAGGGGATAGCACGCAATACTGCCCTAGCCTACATCTACTCTCTCGAACCTCCCACCCCGAACAAAGTGCTTGGCTCTCTAGAGAGTTTCTGGCAGACATCAAGCAACATCACTCCACTTTCATTTTTCCACTTTCTTGTCCAATAATTGTAAAAACACCATTGTAAAATCTATGACCTCGACGCTGCCATGTACCATCACCTTGAACACCTATGTTTCGCGTACAAGCTACAAGCTACAGGCTTCGTCTGAACAATTGTCAAGTCCGATTCATTCTCTGACATATCTTCCTGTTCTAAATTTTCGATACGCAATCGACGAATAGCTTTTTGATTGGAATCATCAACTTCAACAGTTTCTTTGCTTGAATTCTGAGTAAGTTTGATTTCCTCTTCAGCGGCATCAGTCATGAATTTATGAGCAACATCACAGGTAACGTTTAATAGCTGTTTTCTGATTTTAGTAAAACTTGAGTTTTGCACTGGAGCAGGAAAATGCATCACTCCACAAAAACTTCTGAGGCTTTCAAGGCCACCCCAACTATTCTCATGGCAAGAACTCTACGTCTGTTTAGTTCATAAATATTTGATTTTTTACCAATTTTCTTGCAATTAAAAACAAAAGTATCATGTTTACACTTATCAGAAGAAATACTATACTTTCCACCTAATCCACTACACCTTTCTTCATACATTTTGATATTTCCACCACATTTACACACTAAATTATTTTCAAGAATTGTAAAAAGAAGTCTCATATCAAAAATCCTATAACCTTCAAAACTGACTTCTGGATAGTAAACATAAGATAATGTATAAGCGGAAGAATATATATATATATACAGGGTGTTTCATTTTAATCCGACCCCGACAAAAAACCATGGAAAAACTAATTTTAACGAAAAATGACCTTAACAAAAGTTGAAGGGGGTAAAGGGGGCCATCGAATGACACAAACACCTGTGACCTTGAACTCGATTTTCAAGGTCATTTGAGGGTAGTTGTGATTTTTTTAAATAGGAACCTCTATTTTTGACCTTGGAATCGGATAGAGCGGAAAAAATTACGTCGCAAATGACGTCGGAAGCCCATATTTATATCCTAACTTTAGCGTTACCCAGGAACAAGGACGTGGACGTAATAGGATTGTGTTCCCTTTGGGGTGGTTGATTAGAGTGAGTCCCCTTGCCTCTCACTTTTGCTCAAAATTCAACGCAGGTGCTCAAAGACACCACCATTTTGTTGGATACACAATTCAATTCGCTGCTGAAAATGTTCTACTGTTCTAAGTAATACAGCTCTTGGGATGTTTTCACAAGCGGTTTGAATTCTGTGGATCATATCTTCCCTTGTTGTAGTTTCATGTTCATAAACAACATCTTTCAAATACCCCCACAAATAGAAATCGGGTGATGTCATATCTGGAGATCTCGGTGGCCATCGAACACCCAAATCTCCACGTCCAGTGCGTCCAATCCACCAGTCGCGGTAATTTTGATTAAGATATTGTCTAACTATTCGAGCATAGTGCGCAGGAGCTCCATCTAATTGAATCCACATTCTTGCTCTTGTGTATAAATCTACTTCTTCAAGAAGTACTGGAAGACGTTCTCTCAGGAACTGTAAAAAATTATGGCCATTTACATTTTCATCGAAAAAGTATGGGCTTACAAGGTATCCGTTAACAATTCCACACCAAACATCAAGACTCCAACGATTTTGGTTATCTATCTGCCTGTACCAATGCGGATTAACATTCGACCAATAATGACAGTTGTGTCGGTTAAGCTCTCCATTGCTTTTGAATTTTGCTTCATCAGAAAACATTACGTATTGAAAAAAGTGACGATCATTAGCAATCATTTGTCGTGCCCATTGGTAAAACTGTAGCCTTAACCTCATATCAGCAGGTGTGAGATCCTGAGTCAAAGTAATATGATATGGATGATAACGTTGACTTCTCAGTATTCTCCAAGCAGTAGCCATAGGTATACCACTTTGCCTTTGAATTTCACGGGTACTAACGTGGGGATTCAAATGAACCATTGCTAAAACGACCATTACACGAAGATCATCTTCGTTGTAATTACGACGTTCTCTAACCCGTGCTAGTTGCCCTTGTTGAGCTCTACGGTAAATATCACGAATGGTTGTATGACTTGGATGTCTTCTATCGGGATATCGAATACGATACAAGGCTGCAGCTAGTCGATAATTATGTCTAGATTCACCAAGAATCAATAAAATATCAACCCTTTCAGCGCCTGGATAATCAGCCATTGTTAAAAGTTTATAACAAGTTCAATAAAAAATTTTGTTTTAACCAAACTGAACAAATTAGATAGCTTTCGATGAGTAATAAATTTTAATAGAAAAAATAAAGGTCAATGAATGAAAAAGAGAAAATGTTAAATAAATGATATTTGATTAGTTTGGCTAATCAATAACTATTCAATAACTAGTAAACTATTGAATACTAAGTGTAAGTAACAATGAGGAGAGGATAAATTCATATGAAAAGAGATCTCTTATTAGAAAAATTGTCTATTTCAACAATGAGTCGCGGGAAAATTCAACATGAAAAATCATCTTTACAAAATAAATTATTTATTTCAACAATTCAGGCAAAATTCGATGAGGAAAATTAGTAGCCAATTGTGTCCACGTCGTTCCTGAGCAACGCTAAAGATCCCAAGACCTGAATAGAATCCAAAAAAATAGTGGTGTCTTTGGGCACCTACATTCAAATCTGTACATAATAAAAGTGAGAGGCAAGGAGACTCACTCTAATCAAGCACCCCAAAGGGAACACAATCCTATTACGTCCACGTCGTTGTTCCTGGGCAACACTAAAGTTAGGATATAAATATGGACTCCACATAACATTTGATATTGCATTTTTGCACTATTGACCTTACAAAATGGCTTTGAAGTCAGCAATGCATAATCACATTTTCAGCAGCGAATTGAATTGTGTATTCAACAAAATGGTGGTGTCTTTGGGCACCTGCGTTGAATTTTGAGCATAAGTGAGAGGCAAGGGGACTCACTCTAATTAAGCACCCCGAAAAGTGAGAGGCAAGGGGACTCACTCTAATCAAGCACCCCGAAAAGTGAGAGACAAGGGGACTCACTCTAATCAAGCACCCCGAAAAGTGAGAGGCAAGGGGACTCACTCTAATCAAGCACCCCAAAGGGAACACAATCCCATTACGTTCACGTCGTTGTTCCTGGGTAACGCTAAAGTTAGGATATAAATAAGGACTTCACATAACATTTGATATTGCATTTTGGCACTTTTGACCTTACAAAATGGCTTTGAAGTCAGCAAAGCATAATCACATTTTAAGTCAATTATTCTCTTAATGTGTATTACAATAACAAAATGATAATTCTACGAAAAAATTGAAAGGAAAACAATCTTAGGCTGATACTTCTTATTTGACCTTGAATTGACCTTCTCAAGGTCACTAAGGCAAACTTGAAATGTCATTTCCGACGTAATTTTTTCCGCTGCTCCGTATTCCGAAGTCAAAAATAGGGGTTCCTATTTTAAAAAATCACAATTACCCTCAAATGACCTTGAAAATCTAGTTCAAGGTCATAGGTGTTGGTGTCATTCGATGGCCCCCTTTACCCCCTTCAACTTTTGTCAAGGTCATCTTTCGACATCAGTAAAATAAAACCAGACAAACAGCTGTTTAGCAGATTTTTTGTTATTTGACCTTGAATTGACCTT